>CAIGRK010142264.1:0-14223 GCA_903798315.1 Fraxinus greggii
AATGTCTCTATTAAAATTTTATAATTTTTCGGCGACGTTTGCTAGGCCAAACAATTTTTATCTTTCCGCTGCTGCGCAACCGATAGTTACTGAAAATCCTCCAATATTTTCCAAAATCAAATTTTAACGTAGTTGTCTAAACCTACATAGATAATTATCTCCTATCATATTTTTATAATATATTTCAAACTTCGAATTTTCCTTATTTGAAATTTATTTTGGTTGACATTAAGAAGCTCAAATTAAGAAGGCTTTCTAACGAGTCGTGTTCCCAGAATTTGGGGCGTTACACTGCTTACCTAAGATGCAGTACTCACAGAAAGGAAACTTAGTAATAATATCTTTACCAAAATATCACCTTATTATTTAAAATGTGTAGGCCTTTCTCACTAACATGTGCCAATCTATTATGCCAATTCAGGGTGGCACCAATCTTAACACTGGAGGACTCAGTAGTGTGACTCGAAACAATACTGTAGAGTCATATATACCATTTCTTTTGGTACCTTTGAAATTAACTAAGGGACCCTTAATTACTTTCAAAGAATCATTTCCAATCCTACCTTGCAGACATATGTCATCTAGATTACCTATTGAAATTAAGTTTTTATTCAAATCAAGGACATACCTTACCCTTTCTAGAGTAAGGGTGTATTCATTTTCAAATTTCAAAGTCACACTACCAATTACTTTAATTCTACAGGCAATATTGTTGCCCATTACCACCTTTTCTCAATCAAGATCCTTATAGTTTTGAACCAAGGTTTTCTAGAGGTCATATGGAAGGTGAAACCTGAATCTAGAATCTACTCAAAATTTTGATCACTGTTATCTGCATAATTTACAGTATTCAGATCGGCAGTGGATTCTGTCACAACATAGACATCTATCGTTTTATCATCTAAGGGTTCAACAACATTTTCCTCATCTACTTTTATTTCTCTTTGTTCATTCCTTTTCTTATAACAGTCTTTTATATAATGTCATGTTTTTCCACACCCATAACACTTCCTATTTTCATTTCTAGATTTTGACCTAACCTCCCTCTCCATTTCTTCTTAGAAGTATTATTTCCTTGATGATTCTGACTGCCCTGACCATTCTCTTGCCTTGTAATGGACCTACCTCTCACAAACAAACTCTCTGATTCCTTCCAATTTCTATCAGCTTTTAGTTCTAATTCGTTACTTCTTAAAGAATTTATAATAATTTCAGGAGTCAAGGTATATCTGCCATATTTAATGGCAGACTTGACATCTCTATATGCCTCAGGTATAACCTTAAGAATAATAACGACCTTATATTCATCAGAAAATTTGTCTCCCAACATTAGTAATATCTTGTACCAACTTGTTAAAAGTATCAATATTATCAATCTTAAAACTAAAAAACCTCTCTAGAAGGAAGAGTTTATTAGGTAATTGACTTAACCAAATAAAGTTTTAATTTGTTCCACAGTGCTTTAGCATTATCAAGTTCCCTTCTTTTCTCAATACTTGATAAGACAAATGAAGAATAATAGAAGTATAGGCAAGTTCACCAGATTCAATTATTTGTTCAGAAGTCATAGTTTCAGGAAAATCAATAGTTATAGCCTTTGAAACTTTCTATTGAACAAAGCCCGCTCTCATTTTTTGCTGCCAAATGAGAAAATCCCATTTCCATTAAAAACTCAAAGTTCAAGCATGGTAGTCGTCATTTGAATTTTTTAATCAGCACAAATAAAAAAATGAAGTCAATCTTCAACAGCATCGAGCAGATATCCCAAAGATAAAATGTTACACAATACACAGTGTCACACAAAAAAATATATGAAATATAGACAATTCAAAGGCAAGGAGTCAAGGTGAAAAGGAAATAAACTCGACGATGATAATGTAAGCAGTGGGGAATTCCTCCAATTTCCGTGTGTTCGAATTCATCAGGATTCCTTGAGGCTCAAGATCCCATGTCAAGGCATAATTCAAGAAACACACGAAACAAGAAGAAAATTAGGAGGAGAACAAGGCGAAGTAAAATAATAAAGATCAACAACAACAAAAGAGTTAGGGTTTGAAATTTTTAACCACCTTCTTCGAGTAACACCCACAAAGTACTCATTTATTTTTAGAACAATTAACAGAAAGACCAAGATTTGAATACTTTCTTCAAGATTCAACCAATAATCACTAGAGAACCAATATCTCCCAAAGAATCACCACAAGAAACCACGATTCATCCACAATAGGATTTAAGGTTTCCAACCATTGTTAAATCTGTTAAGATCTAGTTGTGAAAATTAATTTTTCACAAAGAGATCACGAACGAAGGGACACTAAGCCACCAGATGTCTCTGATACCACTGATACAACTCGAAACAGAATAAAACCACCCAAGAACACAAAATATGAAATAAAATATCATAAACATTAATGATTGATTATGTTTGGGCTCAGAACAACATTGCACCCTTTTGTACAAAACATAATATCCACAAAGCTTAACCCTCAAAACGAATGAGCAAACACAGCTATTTCAATGGACCAAGAACCAACTAAATTGATCTCAACTCTAAACATTTAAAAGAAGAATCACTAAGATTCAAATCACACAGATCCAACACCTAAAAACCAGAAGTTTTAGGGTAACACACGGTATACGAAAAAGAGAATGAGAAGAGACAGAGAAAGAGAACCCAGAAACTTCTCACAGAAATCGGATGAAAAAATCAATTAGGGCAACCACTCATGCAACTTAAATACGCATTCATCACCGTTGATCTCAACTAGTTGGTGATCAACAGTCCAGAACAGCACACGTGTCATCCATATTTGGGCTCGAGTTTGGGCATATTCCATTTTGTGTTATCAGACAATGGTAGATTAATATCGACGAGTAGGTTTAGCCCAATTTCATCATATCCCGTGGGCTGAACCACTTTAATAAGACATCATAGCCCATCAGCCTTCAACTTTTAATGACGAGGATTAATATAAAGAATAGCAAATTTTCGAGTCTTTTTAGGCTTGCTCAACACTACTTAGTTATGAGGTTAACTTTCTCCCTCGCACTCGAATTATGAGTTTGTAGGGATGCAAACCAACTAAAGGATGCAAACGAAGGTAACAATCATCGCTATCTATCGAGGCCATGTTGGCGAATTATATATTTAAGAGTTTGTTTGATGTAATTTTTTTTTTTGAATAGATCTTGTAAAAAATAATTTTTTGTAAAAACGTATAGTTAAAAAAATATAAAAAAGTTTTAAATTCACGTATAAAATTATTTTATTTGATGTGTATATAATTAAAATTAAATTTGAAGAAAGACAAATTTTTGAAAATCTATACCATGACTAAATCTTATCATAATTCAAATTTTATTTAAAGAATTATTTGTTTTGAAGTCCTTTTTATTGGTCAAGAATCATAAATCAAATGAAAGAAAGAAAGGTTGCTTAGGGTGTCATTTTGTTCCAATGAGGAGGTTTCAAATCAGTCTTATCCTTTTTGGTCAAGAAATAGAGATTTGGGTGGCAGTGTTACCTTCACTCCTAACCTAGGGTTCTAGATAAGGATCCATTTGCAGTGCCAAAACGACTCGATATTCCAAAGATTCCATCCGACCATCCCTCCTAAAAAAGCTTCTGCAACAAGAGTCTTTCCTTCAAGTATGGGCCCCACTCCTGCCCCCACATCTACCCGTGTCCAGCAGGCCACCATGTTCGTATCAATCCTCTTTATTTATTATTTATCTGCTTTCTTTTCACATTTCTTTCTTTTTAGGCGCCATTTAGCAAATTCGTTCTCTGTTTCTTTTCTTCTTTTTGAACGGGTTTGAACTTGGTAATTTTTATATGCCTAGTAAATTTTGTTTCATTTAATAGTATATATATTTTCCAACTAAAAGAGTCAGGAAATCAATCGTATACCTAGGATCCAATTTTTAACTTTTTTTTTCCCCGAATTCCACTCCTTTTCCAGCTCCCAAAGTCGAGGTACGAAGATATTTTAAGTTAAAAATTAGATGGGTCCAAATCCAAAATCAAAGGTCCCAAGTCCCAAACTTCAAAAAAAGTAGTCTTCCATCCACAGCAATGACGACATACCTGCAAGCTGCAATATTAAAAACAAACGTAAAACAGTTAAGGAAAAAATAAATAATGTATAAACGAAAATAAAGAAAAATAGGAAATAACGAAATACCTTAACCGGAGACGAATACACAACGAACGGAAACGTTACGGCGAACGGGAGACCGGATTACATATCTATCACAACGGCGAACTGGACGGAACACAAAAAGCTGCAAACACGCACCGGGAAGATATTAAATTGATTTCGACGAACTTAACAAAACCATCACCACATTCAAAGTCTCAAAGAACAAACGAAATCTGAATAAATATTGTTCTCAATTTGAATTTGAGTTTGCAGGGTTTGATTAAATGAAATTAATTAACATCCTGTCCCTTTTTAAGTAAAGATTCTTGTGCAGTTTGGATGTGGTGAAATGTCCAAAAGTGTCGTTCATTTCGCAAATCATATGTACACAACTGAGTCAATTTCAGATCCTCCTGTTTCCAAAATTGCTTAGGTGCTTCGATTGCCCGGAGTACAAAAACCCGCCGGAAATTTTGCTTGATAACCAACGAGATCTGGCGCGTTCGCTGGAAATCATTGAAGAGAAAACTTCTTTTTCTACAGTGTATCAATAGAACCAACCTGAAACCAAAAGAACTTCGCTTCTCACAGATCCTCGGCTTTGGACATGATAGACAAACGGCTAGGACGTGGCTGGAAATCGACTCGGCGGCGCTGCTGATGAGACGAAGGCCGAATCAAAGCCGCCAAAGCTCGCTTAACCAAATCACCTTCGACCGTTCCGATCCGCACGAGAGAATTCGTCATCGCCGATCTCCGAGCGTTCAATCGGTTGGGCGAGTATGCTATGGAATGATTATTCCCACTACTGCTACCAAAATTATTCTTATGCAAAGCGCACCTGAACGATCCGGGATGGGTAGTAGGCGAGCACAAGCAAGTCTTCTTCTGCAATGAAATATTGTTACCATTATGCTTGCGCACCACCTGATTCTGTGGCGATACCGCCATCGACCGTCCAGGCGAGTTAGATCTGTTGATGGAAAACCTTACCGACGGCGTCGGAGACGACGAAGACAGAGAGTGAAGGTTCACGCGCGTCGGAGATGATGACCTGTGATTCTGAAAGAAGCCACTCGATGAATTCGACGGATATGTAAACGACGACGAGGATGATGAGGCAAACGACGATACATCCGACATCGCCATCGCCGAATTGCAGAACCGACCGGACGGAGAGATCGATCGCCGGAACGTAGACGCTATTGGTAACGCCGGTCCGCTTGACTTTTTAGATGTAGACATTTCTAGAGTGAGGAAGATTATTGAGAGAGAGAGAGGGAGAGAGAGAGAGAGAGAGAGTAAATTTATATTATTATTATATTTCTAAAGAGACCCTGAGGCTCTTCAGTTTGGCAAACCTTACTGGTGTGGAAGGGCGGATTTATAGATGGAACGGCGCTGGGTCACGTTGAGAATAATAGGAAGTTCAAGGGTAATATCGCAATTTAATGGCTAAGTAGTTTCTAGGTTGGGGTCCACATGAACTAGAAATTTTGGAATGGGGACCTTGATCGTACGGCTTAGACGTATTTGGAATAACAGCCTTGTGCAGGGGATAGGAGATTTTGCCACGTAGTAAAGAGATAGTGATTGTGGGGCCATTGGCTGATTGCGAATTTTGAGCCAGTTGTATTGCCTTTTGGATGTAATGTATGGCCAAAAATATCGTCATTTTTCAATACATTGATTATCATCAAAGAAAAATTATCCAATAAACTGTAAACAGTTTGGCTAAACTTACGGAAGTAAAAGTGTTACAGATTACAATTGTGCTATGTGCGCATTATGGGTGTCATTCGATCCGAATATACACATAACATGAATGTATAAATTATATTCACTATTAATTTTATAGCCATTAGCCACCATCTAGATGGTTAAGTTGTGATTTGTTGTTTAACTTGTGTGGTCAAATTTGCTTTCTACTCAATTAATTATTGACTTATCATTTGTAAGAGAGATTATCTAACAATATTAAATAGTTGTTAAAATGAGAAACTAAAATTGATGAAAAGTATTTAACAGGTGTTAAATAGTTGTAAAATGTTAAACTAAATTGATGACATGTTATTCAAATGATGAGTCAATAATTAATGGATGGATAGTATATTGAACATCAAAATTTAGAGAGCGAATCTCAACTCCTAGGTGGTAGTGAAATTTTTGATTCAAATGAAGGTCCGCTATCATTTAGATGGTTACGAGCGCGGCAATAATCAATAAATCAAAATGTTCGTCTTTATTTAAACTGATGATGACCAACATTGGAGATGAATTTTGTATTACTCAAAGCAATACCAATTGTTACACCTCTTATGGAGAGGCTCTAGATCAACACCTATGTGGTGCCGCTATACAAATAAGCAGGGTCCACATTCCACGTGTTTGTTATCGAACTGTTGAAGTCGTATGGTCCTTATCTACGTTCGCAAAATTGAGGCTCTGAGGTACACCTAGAAAGACAATAAGGCAAGCGGGAAAGAGGGAGCGATGCTGCAGGAATATCATTGTATCGCCTCATCTGGTTTAAATAGGAGATCTTTTGTACAAGAGATTTATCCAAAATAAGATTCACATGATTGATTGATGTGATATGTGTACAGCAGATACCTATAAGTGAAATCACTGAATCCACTCTTTAGGGGGCATTAATGCCCGCCAACCTATGGGCTGATTGATTAATCACAAAACGAGACTTTCACAGTCCTAAACTTCTTTAAAATCCAATAAAGCGTTCCCAAATTCAGCCCTAAAAGATCCCTAGCCCTCAATTCACTTATCTCACCCATGTACAGCTTAATTTTGTAATAAGACAAAGCCGATTGTTAAGAAGGATGCGAGAAGCTACCACTTATAATGCCCTATCCCCCAATTGTACAATCTGCTTGATATTTCTCTAATCCCAATCTACCACTTTTGTAGGCATGTATCCAATGATGAGGAAGAAAGTATCATCGAACCTCGGCTAAATTGATGAACGAAGAACAACAAACTCGAACACGGCCTGAAAAATGGAAGATTGGAAAGAGGGAGACATCGAGAATATGTTACAATTGGGTATATGACTTGTACTAGCTTCTCGCATCATTTTCAGCAATCAAATCTATTTTAGCTGTACGTGGTGATATGAGCGAATTGGAGGCTAGGGTTTTTTAGGGCCAAAATTGGAGACACTTTATGGGGTTTCAAATAAGTTTATGGTGTCATGGAAATTACGTTTCATATATGGTGATTTTGATAAGTTGATGCTTTAGTTGTGTTGAAATTTTTTTAATGATTGTAATTTGTCACGTAGAATTCCATGTGATACATTAGCAACGAAGGGAACGAAATATGTCAGATGATGGCTGGAGTGAAACATTTCAAAGATGAGCGACCATTGAAAAGTATTTTGGAGTTTTATGAGTAAACTGTGACCAGTGTAAGTTGGATGAGTATTGAAACAATGGTCTGGTTGAGTTGTAATATTTTTAATGGCCATATTTACAACACGAGATTTTCGTTAACCACGTCAGCGAATAAGTTAACGAATTTCTGAGAGTGATGGATGAAGTGCCAATGGAAAAAATTCAGTGAGCGAGCATTGTGAAACACTTGGAAACTTAGTGAGTGATGATTATTAAAATAACTAACACTAAACACAAATAATGTAGTCCTTGTTTGGGGGTCTTTTTTAATAGGGAAAAATTTTGAATTTAGATGTTAAATATCTTATTTTGTAAATGTATGGTCGAAAATAATTATATAAAAAAGGAGTTTTGAAAGAATGGGATTAAGCTTACCAATGTTGAAATACTTCGTAACATGATTTCTGTTGTCAAAATATGACATTTCAATTTAATTATTATTTGGGGTTTACTCGTTTGCGTTGGAGAAATGCCCTTAATATTGATTAGTGCACTATTTGGACCTATTTTCGCCTCTTGGGTGGCCATAAAATTTTAAAAAACATAGTTTAGAATATTATTTTTTAGAGAATATTTTAGCTCCATTCTAAAAAATTCATTTTTTCTCAAATTTATTTTCAATCCTACATTATCTCAATAAAATAATTTTACACCTATATTTAATTTTTTTCTTATTTTTTAACCACGAGTCCTTGAAAAAATCAATGTTAGAAAACATGTTTTCTCAAACAATTAGACTCGAGCACATCCTAAGCCTTATCTGGATAACGCTGTTTGTTGGGAAATACAAGATTAGGGATTTTGACGTGCTTGTCAAATTCTTACAGCTGTCCGCATAAGATGAAAGTGATAGGATGCCACCATATAACACTATCCTTCAGGTAACGAAACTTCTTCTTTTCTTTTTTCTAGATTATTCATCTTTTTTTGAGTGAAATGAAAATAAATTACCGAGAATTAAATTATTTAGAACTTATTTTACTAAAAAAAATTATCAATTAATTATGTTTCATTGGTATAATTTTTTACCTGAAAAATATTGAAATTTTGGATCTTTTGATATTCGTTTGAATTTGTTTTCTAAGAAAATTATCCACTAAAGGGATAGAGTTTATTACAATTAGGGATAAAATTTGTTTCCATCGCCAAAAAAATTAATTTTTTTTAAAAAAAAATTGTCTAGAAAAGTTTTTCCCATGGAAAAAGCTTTTCGTAAAAAATCAAGAAAATGTGGAAAATAAATTCCATGGAAAATAATGTCAAATCAAACATGGCCTTAGTCAAATATTCAAGAATCAACCATACGTGTAAAATTTAGATCCATTAGAATAGACATATTCGACTATAGAATCAAATTGAATAGAACATCAAGAATATAATTCCATATAGAAGTATAGAATTGATATCGATTAGCACTAATTTGATGATATGATTCTTATTATACTTTTAAAAAATAATAAAATGTAAATTTCCAACAACTAACGTTATCGTCGTTAAAAATATATTAAAACATTTTAGTTCAAAGTTGATTTAAATAAATATTACGAAAGAATAATACAAAACCAAATTAATTTCAATTCTTGTGAAAGGAGAAGATTAAAGACTCGAAATGAGATAAAATTAACTAAAAATTGAACCCACCACTTAATTTTAAGGTAGTTTTTTACGTGACATATATGCGACGTTTTGTGATTTGATGCACAAGTCAATAAAAAAAAAACTCCAACATTAATGCACAAAATCATAAAATGACATTTATATCACGTAAGAAGACTATCGGTAATATTCACTGTAAATAGTATTATTCTTTGAAGGTTAGATAATTTTTAAAATCTTTTCATTTGTACAGTATATTCCTATTTAAAATATTGACATTTTATCACCCAATATTGAGTGGGAATCTTATTATCATCATTGCGTGGCAGCTCAACAAATATCTATCCCAAAACCATGCCTTTAGGTATGTCTAATTGCTTCTTTACGCAATTAAAGTCTATGATTAGGTGGACTTCCTCTTGCGTAAACACCACCAAATCCCAACTTGTTTGATTCTTAAGGCACATTCACATCATACTTACTATATACAAAATACATACGTATGAAATTTCATTTCTACAATTGCGTAATGAACAGCTCCCTTCTCTTCCCTTTTGTACCTTAAGTTTTCAATAATCATGGGGACCAATGCACACAACTCTAGACGAGGCCTAACAGTCCATCATCCTAGAAAAGGACGGATTAGTCAAAAATAAATAAGTCCATGTTTGTCTATCGTTATTTCAAAAAATTATTTGTTACAGTAAGATTTTCCACCACACATTTACTAAATAAAATATTCTACACAAAAACTAATAAAATTATTTTAATTTTCAAACACATATTCTCCAAAAAAATACTATTAATTACTCTATTTTTCTCCTATTAATGGGAGACAAATATGAGCTTAAATAAAATTCTGCAGATGTGAAGTTAAAAATCCCTTCTCAACTTCTTTTAGATAGAGCCGGATGGATACAAGTTGTTCCCATCTTAATATCTATCTTATGATGGGTTTGTACTTATCAAAAGAAGCCATACTTGATGGATGGATGACACAATTAAACAAAAATTCATGGAAATATTAATTTTGCTATTGTTATAGGCAAATTATTGTCAAACGACCTCTCGGACGATAATGTAAGCTCATTATTTATTCAGTCGATATCGACCAGATAACTGAAATAGTATATTGGCACCACAATTGTTTAAACCAATGCCATAACATATTTGGGCAATTTGAAGTAGCCTAATTTAATTAGTGCTACTCATGGCTCGACTCATTTATATGCTACATATTGGGCCTTATTATCTTTTAACCTAAAAGTCCATATTATTCAATTATATAAGCTGCTCATTACTTTTGTTTCACGTGTGAAATTGGTTTTATTGGCCCCCTTTGTGTTTGAGAGAAAACAGCGCCTTTCGTTCCTTCTACTTGTCTTCGTGCTTCCCTGGTTCAATGCTTTGTTTCTTCTCATTTCCTTAGCCTGTGTGGCTGATCTTGAGGCTATAATAAAATCTCATACCTTGCCCTTAGTGGGCAACCCGAAAGCAACAAGTATTTGGAGTTCGGTTTATGGTTTTGGCTTGATGATTGTGGGATATGATTAATCGATACTGAGCCCGAATCCTTGGTGATTGAAGATCCTCCTTCAACAGCTGTTATCTCCACAATCTCTACTAAGCCCTTATTTGATTTTGATTATCTGAGAATCACTTCTTTCTCACACTCACTTTCAACAACACATTCTTCAAACAATATTATTTTTCACGTTTTTTTTTTCTAAATTTGTTCCTACTTTTTAAAGAGAGATTCACAAACAAAGGAAAAAATAACTTCTCATAGAATCGCTTTTCATAATTTTTTATCGAACAAGCCCTTACAAAGCACACTCGATCACCATGTTGATTGGTGCAAGATACACTACTCCATTACTGATTATGGACTTCTTCGAAAACTATGTTAAGAATTGATAGCAAACCTAATCTCCTCACAGCACCAAAACTCAAAAATTGGATCTAAGGAAATGTAATAGAAAATAACGAGGGGGCATAGAACAGAGTGCTTAACTACGATCACATTTCAGGTATCCGAGCATTACTAGAAATAAAGCTACCATCCAACACCAAGTATAAAATTAGAAAAAAGGACTTTAGGTAGAAAAACAATGTTGAAGGCAAATACACCGCATTTAAATTGGAAAAAAAAAGTTCCATTTAGATTGATCAATTCCTTATGGGTGGCACAACGCCCCTACAAAGTGCAGCTCCACGACCAGCGGCCTGAGCCTGCAAGTGTACATTCCATAGTCGCTCGCATTTTTAACCATAAATATCATGACAGTATTATAATGTTTTGGAAAGTCTCCCCCACCCACAACACAAGTTCTATTTCAATCTCTCTTTTGGGGATGAGATGGGGTGAGGGGGAACAATGGCACTCACTACTAAAGGCAGTTACCGACTCAACGATGATTAAACTCGACAAGATATGACACTGATGTCGCATGTTGAAGTATGTTTTACAAAAGTGCAACACATTTGCTTTATTCACATGCAGTTTTACCAATCATTTTTTAAATAAAGATCTAAAAGTAAGCTCTTCCTCTGTGTTGGCTGACACGAAACGCATCACTCAGTTTCATGTGCTGCTGCTCTCACCTGTGGACTTTTTTTTGGAGTGAATTATGCTATATAGCATAAAAATCAGATTCTATCGTCCATGCTTAAAAATGTTCTCCCTTCCGAAATTCGCTTACTTTCACAATTCCATTCAAATATTAATGGTACAAATTACTCATCCATTAATTTCAATCCATATGTTGAAGGCACATCCGATTACTAAGAGAAGACAGCTAGTACACCTGCTAATTGATGTGTGTAAGCACTAACATATACGAAGGTTGAATATATGCACAGCAATAGCAAGTTTCATAATATAGGAGAAGGGGAACGGGAATTCTATGGCGCTAGAAGTGCGTATATCTGTCAAAGATTCACAGAAAACATACGAAGTCTGAGAAGGAACAAAATGTTACTTCATTAATATGGTTGAGTTTCAAGTAAAATGTACTGTAGAACTTTGTTTTCTGTCCCAAGTCTGAAGGCTCTGACCAGAACTAAATTAAATGACATAGAAGGCTGACTCTTCTTGATGAAACACACGCACTCAATTCCACTTCGATAACATCACCTATTAAAAAAGTTGATCTCTGTTTTCCCACACCACGTAGCTGGAGAAAACATTGCTAAGATTTCCATGTTTAAAATCAATTATCGTTCCATGTTAATCACGGCGTGAAATAAAAATTGAGAATGACTTTTTGTTTTCCTTTAAATTAGAGGACTATTTTTGAGTTACGAATTACTAACTAACCAAACAAAACATCCTTTGAGTATTCTTGAAAGAATATCATTTATTTTAGTTTTCTTTCATTATCTTGGTTGTTATCATATAAATTCCTTTTGCAATGACATCGATGAGGGCTCATAATATACGAAGGTTTCCACAGTGAAGGACTTTAAGGAGGGTACATATAATAGTATATATAGAACAATAAAACAAATGTATATTTGGTGGGTAAAATTCAAATTTTATAACTTTCACTCAAGTTCAAGTATCAGCATCCTCTCATCCTTTTGAAATTTTGAAGGTAATTGAATTGCTGTCTTTCTTTTTTTCACGAGGACCCTTCGTTTGGTAGGGAGCTAGTAGGTATTAAAAAAATAATAAATGGAAAATAGAAGAAATGGTTTTCTATCCTTCGTAAAATAAAACCTAATACAAGTGACACATTCTTCTAATTTAGTACTGAAAATTAAAGAGAAGAAAGACCAGTTTTTTACATGTTAAAAAACACTGGAAAGCATTTTCGCCTCCAACTTTCCATCCACCATTTCCTTTCTCTCCCCATTTCTACATGCCAAAAATTCTAGCTTGCTCTCCAAAATACACCTGTTAATGTTCTCAAACATCCCAACGTTTGTCCCATGTCTTCACTCACTTGCCTTGGTCTTGCAATGCCTAGCCCTCCGCCCCGGGCCGAACCTATGTTTTGTGGGGCCTGAGGCAAATTTCAGATTTTGGGCTCCTAAAACATAGCAAGCAATTAATTTTTTCATTTATAAGAAATTAGCGGAAATAAGTTTGTTAACTTAAAATAAAAAAATAAAACGACAAATAAAGCTTCAGTTTGGTAGCCATTTTTCAGACCAAAGAATGCATTTTTTGCCCGTTAGAAATCAAATTCAGCCAACTTTTTTGACTTTCCCTCTCAGAATCGTCGTTTTTGACTTCTTCAACGGTCATTTTCTTCTTCTTCTTTTTTACTGAAAAATGGCTACCAAACAGTTGCAAAATGAAATATTTAAAATATGTATATTTTAATCAAATAACAATATGAAAATGTTCTAAACAATCATTTAAATACAACTCTGTTGACACACAAAAACGAGGCCCAGGTAAATGGCCCAAAGTATGAAGCCCAATTGCCCAAATAAGGAGCCCAAAGAGAAAAACCCAGTTTGGAGGTTTGAGGTTTGGATCCGAATAGAGCCACATAATGGACCTAAAATGAAGTTAAATAACAAAAGTCCATCATCGCCCAAGCCTTTGGAACGTCCAGAATCTGAGCGAACCAATTGTCGTCCAGACCCANAAACGAGGCCCAGGTAAATGGCCCAAAGTATGAAGCCCAATTGCCCAAATAAGGAGCCCAAAGAGAAAAACCCAGTTTGGAGGTTTGAGGTTTGGATCCGAATAGAGCCACATAATGGACCTAAAATGAAGTTAAATAACAAAAGTCCATCATCGCCCAAGCCTTTGGAACGTCCAGAATCTGAGCGAACCAATTGTCGTCCAGACCCACGAAATGCCCAAGCCTGAGCGAACAGAGCGTTTTGTCATTATAGTCATCGGGATGGTTATCAGGACGGTTAAAGGGAACTATACCACCTTTCCACAATCCAAGAATCTCGTTTGCAAATGGTTAAATAATTGGAGTAATGGCAGCAGTTACAATTGATAGTTTCTTGACAAATCATCCATGATGGAGAACGTGGGTAGTTGCAGGACGACAAGCAGTTTCCAAGCAGTTTTACAAAGAAGAAACCGTAAGAAGCAGTATAAAAGA
>CAIGRK010142324.1:0-11500 GCA_903798315.1 Fraxinus greggii
ATTGCAGTTAATAAAATTAGTTGCATATACGGTATCGGTCTTACATATATGGTATCTGTTGCATATACGATATCAGGCTTGTATATACAGTATCTGTCCTGCATATGCGGTATCTGACCTGCAAATACGGTATCTGGTACTGAAACACTTATCTAACAAAAAGTTGCTCTCACAATGTGTGCTATATTTATTGGTTTGTTGAACGTAAAGAGTGGTAGAATTTAAGGTCTACTTCCCCTTTCGTTTGTCCATATGAATTTGTTACAAAAAATCATGCTTTGTAAAAAATGCACGTTCAAACTGCTAAATTATATTCTTCTAATGTTAACATGGCATTTACAAAGCAGCAGATCCAGTCATTTGATCGGTGAGAAAGGCTTACGTATGAATGCATGGTTGGGGACGTTTTGTCAAAGTCTCCAAAGTTCATTAGTGGCATAATGGAATCCTTAATTCTTTAGAAGCCAATAAACTTTGTGTCTGTCTCCCCATTTTCTTACCCTTTTCTTGATATGAACCCCTTCTAAAAACAGTAAATCCATGCAGAGAAAAGGGGATGATTTTCATATTCGAATCATGCGAGACAAAACAGCATCTGATGCAGAATGCTGTAAAATCCATTCAGATCCATATGGAAAAAGGGATGGATGACAAGAGTTCATGGCAAGTCAATGGGAGGATGAATTGGAATGCGCAATCTGCAATTGCCACAAGAAGTTTATATACAAAGTGGTTTATACAGAATGTCACAGGAATCATTCCATTGATGGGTATTATGTTGATGGATGCAAAGAGTTCAAGGCCAATGGAGAAGAGGGGACGAGCGAGGCCCTCACCAGTGCTGTAAGTTACTTCCACAAGGGTTACCAAGAAACCAATTTCTCCTGCTGATGTTTTGATCCGTACGGGCAAGGTGTTTCTCCTCTCCAAATTTGTTAATCTTTAATATCCGGTTTCTACTTGAAAGAAAAACTCACGACATTGAGCAAACAATAGGTAGCACAATCTGAACTAGCACATGTTCAGGCACACCTAATGTCAATGTATTTTATGCATTTAAAGTTCATTGGACAATGTGACAGTGACCTCACTATCAGATAGACCAATGATCATTTAGAGTTTAGATGAAGGGTATTATTAAATTGGCTATTTTAGGCATTGTTTTTATTGTCACATAAATTGATGATAATAAGGTTGGAAAGGGGCAACACATCAAACCGATTCATATTATTACTTTTACTGAAACTCTTTATATATCGAGATTATTGTTATAATAAAATACAAATTTTGATTTTGACTCGGCCTACTTTTCTCTCTTATTATTCTCTTTTCTTATTATTGTCTCTATAGTTTTATAATAAAAACTAACTTTAAATTTCTTTATGAAGTAAAAATGCAAAAATGGCCTAAAAGTGAATTTTTTATGTAGAAATCTTAAAATGACAGAACATTTTTAAAAATAAAGTATACATAGTCCGAACCAGGAATTCAATTTAGAAGTAATTATTTAATTTTCATTGAATTTATTGAGACGTATCTTTTTAGTGTCATTTGCCTAAATTTTTCATTATTCTTGCAACAACAAATTAAATTTAGTTTGAGAATATGAATTGTCATTGCCTTGGATAGTTGGATATATTGTTAAATAAGCTTCTTTGTAAGTAAATTCTACTGTATTATTCTATGTTTTGTCTTAAATTCTTCTCTATTCTACGATGTTACTCTTCACCTTCTTCGACCTTTCTTCATGCGGTCACTCGGCACGGGCACACACACACACACACACACACACACACAAAGACTAGAGTTATAAATAGGAATGACAATGAGACGGGTATGAAATATGTCGGCCATTCCCACCACCGTCCTGTCGAATATTTTTGTTACCTTATCCCATCTCCATACCCGATTTAAGCGGGACGATGCGGGCTCGAGGTGGGACGGGGCATGTTCGCTGCTCCATTTATCGCCTTATTTATTTTATTTTATTTTTTGCCTTTATTATTTTATGTCTTTAGTTAGTAAATATTATTATGTTTTTACTAATTTGTTAAAAACTTGTGTTCTCTTTAAAAATGATGATAAATTTATTATTTTTATTTGATAAAGAACTTAAATTTAAAATTAACTTTAAATGAGGCGAATAGTTGGATGCGGACTACGTTTCCCTTACCCAAGGTACCCGCTTCGGGTAATAACCTTCGTCCCGTCCCCGTCATGTTCACTCTATTAGGTGGGTAATCCTCGACTCATTCGGGGTGAGGTCCCACAGGTATCGGGTTGAACGAGTTTTTTTTTTTTCCGTCCCTAGCTATAAACAACACGTTCATATCCCATCTAAAGATTTTGTTGGTCAACTCCCTTTACTCGAACACAAGACATTCTTATGGCTAGGCCCGGAGAAAAGCAAGGCAGTGTCGACTATGAAGAGGCAGCTTCTGCCTCTGTATATGACTGTTTTAAGCTCTTAAGTGGTGGACGGGAAAAAAGCAGCCGAGGAAGCCATTATTTGTTACAAGAGATGTCAACGAGGAAAGATGGTTGGTTCCAAAAGTTATTGATGGAGAAATCGGAGTTGGTGGCAGGACCAAAATGGAAGAACGTGATAAGAAAACTTGGCAAGGCTTGTAATCCTAAGAAATCAAAGACAGCAATGCTGTTAAAATATTCTCCTGGAAGTTATGCTCTAAATTTTGATTGTGGTGGTGAAGATGAGGAGGAAGAAGATTTGTTGCACAGTCTCATCAAGATTTGCGTCTCGTGCTTTCAGCTACCAACAAAGGAGAGACGGGCTGTGATAATCAATGATCACAAGAAACCCATTTCTTAAAAGAGGCATTCATCTCAAAATCTCATAGAAGTCGTCAATTATAGGCAATGCAGAGCTGACGATCATGGTGCAACGTGTGTCGAAAGACCAGAAATTTTAAATCGGTTGAAATAATGGATTGATCGATGGATTACTGAGGGTTGATTCAATGTATTTGTGTATATGCAATAACGTGGAGACAGCGAAAGTTCAGCATTTTACCTAGGTGAGACATATAATAGCCAATCTAGAGTCATTTTTATACACAAAAATATGTTATAACTGCAAATATACCACAAATATGGGCAGATTCCCATTTGCACACCATTTGGCCTGTACACCAAATGATCAACCATGCGTTGCTACTTGCTTAGCCTAACCAACAGAAAAGTACCTCAAAACAGCTACTGCAACCTTCCATTCCAGCTCCACCTTCAAAATCCATGCTGGCCCGGCCACTTGCTATGTACATAAAGGGCAAAACCTCCCTATTCTTCAATTTGAAAGTTGTGCTCACATAACACGCTCATTGCTTGCTTTGTCAACTGCACTACTATTTTATCCCGAAATGTAGGTATATGGATCTTGAAAATATCAGATTTGGAGAAACACAAACTGAATCTTACCTCTTTCTTTTGCTTTTCTGAGAGGATGAGGATGAAGGATTGCTGTGCCAATTCCTTTTACGTTGGTTGATGAACCAATTGTTAATCTGTTTTAGTTGCAAGCCTGTTTCCTGCACCAATCTTGCTTTATCTTCCTCCTAACAGAATATGACACAACATAGCTGTTAGATATGTGTTTTCATTTTGTACGAGTGCCTCTGAGGTTAAAGGGGATTTTGTAAGATTGTTACAAGACCTGCAATATTACATGGAATCTCATGTTCGACTGATGAGCAATATTTACGTAAGTTAAATATTCATATAAAGGGTAAAAATACACTTGAAACACCATTCATGGATAAACATGATCAAAATACATAGCAGCATGCTTACTGTTGGATAAGGCCACTTGGAATGCGTTTGCCACCAAGATTTTAAGACCGATGTAGTGTCTCCAGGCAGTTTTCCGGCTCTTCTTTTGCGTAAAATTTCATCTCTTATGTCTACAAGCTTCTCCTTGTAACCCTTGGAAAGAGAAAACAGAATCAATTAATTTAACGGCTGTGCTACATGTATTACACGATGATTTACCAACAGATGATGTGGCGAGATTTAATTGGATCAAAATCCCATCAATCATATAACTTCCCACTTACATTTTGACACCTCATCATTATGTAAAACATCAAGTAAATAATTATGTACAAGAAGCATTTTCCTTAATTTAATTCCAGTTGTCATGATAGCATCACTTAAAAAAAGTGATGCTCTCTTACCTGTTTAAGCTCGCTTTTCAATTCTTGTCTCACACGCTCCATTAAGGACCTCTCGCTTTCTGTGGGTACTAGAGGACCAAATCCCATGCTTTCGTGTCCATCTAGACTTTCATCAAACAAGTTAGTTTCACCATCAGCGTGATCATCGTCATCATCAGACATGGTAGCTTCTGTACCTTCAACTGGTGCTACCCCTGTCAAGGAGTAGTCGAAAATAATTCAAATGAGGGAGGAGTGTGATTGGAAAGTTGACCATATGATGAAATATAATAAACTTATAGGAAGAGCAATATGGAAATCCTTCTCTCCATTCAGAAGAGGCTATGCGAATTTTTCTAGTAGATGCTTGAACCTCATCCCATGTGCATTAGTTAACAGAATTGCGGTTACTAGCTGAGTAGGGTACTAGTGCTACATCAGTGCTTTTAGGAAAATAAAATATGAATTATCCCTTGCTTAAGCTTTTAGAAGTATCTCACAAATTAGACACCCTAAGTGCAAACAATAAAACAAGAGGGTGGATGGAATATTAGTATTGTACTCGGCTAGAACATAAAGAACGGAAAATGCAATAGATATTGAATATATATCGGTATCAATTGTTATCTATGGAGCATGATTTTAAGACTGCCTATTCCTTGAATTCTGGAAATTTAGTTTAAGCCATAAAATCAAAACATAAATACAAGGTAAAGACAATTCAATAATCAGGATATGTTAAAAAGAACCTTAAGAGAAATTGGCAAAACACTTCGACCAGAATATCATTGCAAAATCGAGTATGCTTTCAAACATGACGTGACCAACTAAAGTGAACATCAATCCCCAACAAAAAAGGGGAAGAACTTATCGATTAACTTAAAGGTCACCAAACAGAGTAAATATTAATATTAATTTCAAATATGCTCAGAAAGATGGTATATAAATAACATGGATATCTAGGAATGATAAACAATGTGAATTCTAGAAATTCTGGTACTTTGAAGTTACAACAGCCAGGCTCACAGGAAGTAAACGTGCAGTTGATATACACATGGTCTCAAGTAATTAGCAAGGCTGTCGAAGAGTTAAAAATCTACAAATGCCAATTCTAAAACTTTTACCCCTCAACTGAGAAAATCCATCGAGTCATATTTGCAATATAAAATAAAAACAAGAAGAATGAAATAAAACAATCACCTGTTAAGCTTTGCAATGACTGCTCCAGCTCCCAACAAGCCATGACTGCTTCCATTGCATGAACCCGCACATGTTGTTGGAGTTGTTCTTTAAAGGAAGAGAGCAATAGAACGTAATGTGTCTACATCAGAAGGAAAAATAGAAAAGGGAAGAAGAAAAAAGAAAGATTCAGATAACAAATTTGAAGAAATAAATTGAGTTATGAACTCATTATCACATAAATGTAAACAAGACATTCCGCTGATTTACAGTTAACAAATAGGAAAACTTGTATTTAAAGAAAAAACAGTGTACGTGGAAGAACTAAGTGAAATGTGATGATCACACTACAACTATTCCAAGAGATACGAATTGCAGATTTCCTGGAGTTATAAGAACTGTCTTCTGTAACCACTAACCATAACCAACGCATATTTGTAACATATAAGTTTAGATTATTATTCTATCGGAAAAGTTGAATACTGCAGTACTTTGATCAATGATGTTCCAATTCCCTGACTTTTCAGTACAACTTAATTGTGTTCCTAATGTGACAACATTCTTGCTCAACAATAGAAGACAGAGTTACCTGCACATAGAAAGGGGATCTACTAATGTAGATATATGTGTTTATAGAGAATACTCTACCAACTACCAGCATCATTATTAGCACATTAACCAGATTTCAGCTAATAAAAATTAACGTTATCAACCTAAAAATACAGACAGCTTCAACATATATGCAGCTATTCCTGAACATTTAATATTCAGGGAGCTCTATTTTAAGAAAAAAGTACTACACATGTAAGAGGGCAGAAGTCGAATTGATATGTAAATGGTAAAGGTCAATTACATAAGCAGATTTTCTTGTTCAAATCAGTCTCTATAATAACCTTAGTTAACAAGAGGATTTTATCCAAAATCATAATGTCCCTCTCCGACTTGCATGTATTCAAATATATGACACAAACTCTTCCAAGTACTAAGTTCTGCTTGAGATATTTGAAGTTTGTCTATTTCTATAACAAAGAACTTTGAGAAGCACATGAAACCAAGTAACAAGTGGAGGAATCTTCATCAAGAAAGAGATTCTGCAAAGCACTAAAAAATTGAGTTTCAATTATTAGTGTACTGAGAACAACATTATTCTGCTTTTGATGCGACGTTGCTGCTTGTTTTACAAAAGGGAACTCCAAAAGTATTCCTCAAAAAATCTTTACTCGTACCAAATTCTTCAAACACAGGTCAATAACAAGACAATATGCTAACTTGGTTTTGAAGATTCTCTAAATTTTGTCCTCTTTCCCACTTTTTACAATGTATCTTCCTCATCCTCATCTCTACCAAGAATAACATTCAAGTGGTCAGAAAATTTGATGCTATTTACTTTAATATAGTTAGTTCTGCTACTTAGTTTAATAGATCAAGAGCAATACTCGCAAAGGAAAACCAGCTAAATTAATTTCTTGAAAATTATTATAGTGCAAAGACAGAATCTATACATAAAACATAAAGGAAGAAGCTGCAATGTAGATAGAAATACAAACCTATTACACAGATAACAATTTTTCTGTTCTCCGACAAACAAAAATCAAAGAAACAAATTATTAATTTTTCAACAAACATGGCAACATGAGAATACAACGTTGAGTACCCAGAATAATATTTCCGGCAATAAATATGCTAAAATGATAATTCTTACTAGAACAAAATATGCCGATTGGAAGATTAAATACACTGAATTTTTATTCGGAAATCAACATTTTCACATTATAGTCTCAATAATTTATTATAACCCAGAAAAACTTAAGCTTCGTTATCACATAGACAGATTTAAGTATAAATTTAAACATATAAGAGTAGGAGAATAGTGTACACTGTGCAAGGAGTAAAAAAAAAAAATTGTTACCATGAATTGATCGAGGTCTTTATCATCGAGGGGCTGTTGACCTTGTCCAAAAACAGAGTACTTAGCCACAACCTGTTGCGACTGAGCCAACTGGGCGTCGATCCTGGGCAGCTGGTCCACCGGTGTCGCTATTCGCAGGCACGCCACGTGGGTCGACAGAAGCTGTTCATACAGAGGATGTCCCAGAATATCCGCCTTGCACTTTTCTCTCTCCCAGTTATTATCACCCCCGCCGACATTGGTTGTGGTATCGTTTTCAGGGCCGGCGTCCGATGTGGTCGGGGGACTGGATTGACTTTGGGTGGAAAGCCACTGGTGTGACTGAGGGTGGAAGATAGAGCTGCTCAGCCAGGTGGACGGTGATGGTTTTGTGGGTGATTCGTCGGGGGAGTGATGACGGAAGACGGCGGCGGCTGGCGGCTGAAGATGCTGATCATCGGCGTAGTGATGGAGGGGCATATCTTGAGTGAGTTGGTGGTCCTGATACGCCATTTCCGAATTCTGCAACAGTACGATGACCTTTCCTTACAGCCTACGAGTAGTCGATACTATTCAAGAGGGGACTGCATTTTCAAGCGTGACAAGTGAATAAAATGGACGTAGAAATAGAGGGAGCTTTTTACTCATAATAATTGCGTTTGTCCACGCATGACAATTTCAATTAAATGAATTATATAATAATATATTTAAATAAATTTATCATTTAATATTATACAGTTACAATCTCTATTAGTACTCCACACTAGTAATTTTTTTGAGATTATAAACTCATAAAATTCTTGAATTTGTTGTAACTTTTTTGAGATTATAAGCTTATCAATTTTCTTTTAATCACATGATTCACCACCTACCAACTTATTTCTCCATAAGCTTTGTCAAGCAAGGATTAATTTGAGCATAACCCGAATTCCGAAGATTCTATTTGAGGTATATTAGGAGTTGTTTGTTTGGTTTGGGGAAGTTTTGAAATAAAAGGCTACAAGGAGTCAAAGAAATCAAAAGATGGTCCAAGGTGAAGAAGTCGTCGCAAAACCGCTCACTGACCGCTCATCAAGTGCTCGAGCAGCTGTAACAGGACAGTCGCCACTTGCTAACTGCAGGCAACTGCTCGAGCGGTCGTGACACCGCTTGTTAGGTTCGAGCGTGCTGCTCGAGCAATAGTGATATCCGGAAAATTACGATTTATCGATTTTGACAATTTTGGACTCCAATTCAAGTTTGAACACTTCGTTATTAGTTTTACATATTATATTAGGATTTCACCTTATCTTAGGCTTTTCGTTGTATTATAAATATGAGGAGTAAACATCTTGAAAAAATCATCCTTATATTCTACATAATTTGTAATCCTCCATATTATAGATATCAGTTAATTCTCCTCCTCCACCCATGGTTTTTTTTTTCAAATTGAGTTTTCACAAAAATCTTGTGTTGTTATTATATTTTCATTTTGTGTATTCTTGTTTATTCTTAACAAACTGGCATCAAAACGAAGTTTAATCAACTCAAAGTGATGTTTGATTTTCTGTGATGGCAACTATGAAATACAATATTTTATTTTTGAATACAACACTAAATTTTTATTAAAGCAGGTAAAGATGTGAGTAGTTCTCAGTCAAATGAACTTTGATGATACGTTGCTGAAATTTGATAAGATGCCCTCAACTTGGACGCTTGAGGAGAATCAACATAATGATCGAAAGGTCCTAAAACAAATTCATCTGCATCTATCGAATCATATTCTTTATGACATTTTAAAGGAGAAAACCAATGTTATGTTTTAGTTGAAACTGGAGCTGTTACTCATGATGAAAAGTCTAACAAGTAAATTACATTTGAAGCAACGACTATATTCTCATCACATGACAGTAGACACATATCTAGAAGATTACCTAACTGTTTTTAAGGAAATTATCGCTGATCTGAAAACTTTAGAGGTCAAGTATGATGAAAAAGATTTAGAGTTGATTTTATTGTATTTGCTGCCCGCTTCATTTATGTTTTTCATAGATACTATTTTGTTTAGTCGTGATACTTCCACCATTGAAGAAATATATGATGCATTGTTTTCAAATGAGAAAATGAAGTATCTTGCTGGATTTGAGACTTATGGAAAATGTCTTGTTGTTGACGTTGGTTATGTAAGGGACATATTGAAGCATAATTACAACAATAAAATTTGTAATTATTACAAAAAAAAAAAGTGGTACATTAAATCTGATTGTTATAAGTTGTAGAATAAAAAAAATCGTCGGATACTAATTAAAAGGGAAAACAACAAGAAAATTCAGGTGAAGCGGCATTGAAAAAGATTATTACATTGATTGAGAACTTTTGATTATTTTTTACGGCGACTCTAAACGTAACAAGGATTGTATTCTTGATACAATTTGCACATTTCATATGTGTCCTAATCGGGATTGATTTTTAACATATGAAACAGTTCCTAAGGTGTTATGATGATGGAAAATAATGCATCTTGTAAGATAGTTAGTATTAAAGGGTCAGAATTAAGATATTTGATGGGACGATTATGACACTTAGCGATTTGAAATATGTTCCATATTTGAAGAAAATTCTTATTCACTTGAGTACTCTTGATTCAGAAGGGTAAAAATAGATTGGTGAATGTGGAGTTTTGAAGTTAGTAAAGATGTATGTGTTTTGATGAAGGATTAGAGAAGGTCCCAGTTGTATGTCTTGCATGTTTCAATACAATCTTTTGATACAATTAACATAAATTAAGCATTCGGGTGGATTTTGAGATTGATTCGACCATAGAAATTTGGTCCAGGATCTACATTAGAGAATACATATTAGTCTATTTAGAAGTTAAGGGTACTTCCGCTTTGCCACTGCCACCACCATTAACAACGATGCCACAATATTCTATTGCTAAGAATAGACTCAAAAGAGATATTAGGCCTCTACAGAGGTATAGAGAGGTTAATTTGATTGCTTATGCTTTGAATGTGGTCGAATGTATTGAATCGTGTGAACAACCTTCTACAGAACCAGTTAGTTGTGTCGAATTTGATTTTGTTGAAAATAAGAGGAGATATATCATATGGTAGTTTTTGCTCTGTTTAGTATTTGTTGTTGAGTTTGCCATTATGGGTGTTTGTGGAAGAGGTAGAAAATTTTGTAGAGTTAATAATTTTGTAGAAGAGTTAAGTTTTATTCCTCACAGTGGAATTCGTGTCAAGATTTGTTAGAATTGGGGTATGATCCAAATTCTATTGAAAGTATATTAGATTTTTTGTTTTGGAGAAGTTTTGAAAAAGTAAAAGATTACAAGGAGTCAAGAAGTCAAAAGATGGTTCGAGACGAAGAAGTTGTTGCAAAATCACATGCTCGCCCCTCATTAGGTTCTCAAGCACCCAGAACAGGGTATTCGCCGCTGGTTAACCGCTGGCGACTGCTCGAGCGATCGTGGCACCGCTCACTGGCCGCGAGGGTGCCACTCAAGTGACAATGATATTCGTTTGGTAGTTTTTGGACTTTTATTCAATCTCGATTACTCTGTTAATGGTTTTACCAATTGTATTAGGATTCCACCTTACCTTAGGCTCTCCGTTATTGGTTTTACCTATTATATTAGGATTCCACCTTATCTTATGCTTTTCTTTGTATTATAAATATGAAGAGTATACCTCTTGAAAAAAAAATCACTTATGCTCTTCTTGGTATTATAAATATAGAGTATACCTCTTGAAAAAAAATCAATTTACATTCTACACAATTTGTAATCCTACACATTATTGATATAGTGAATTCTCCATCTCTATATGTAGTTTTTTCTCAAATTAGGATTTTCACATAAATCTTGTGTTTTTGTTATTATACTTTCATATCGCCTATTCTTGTTTATTCCTAACAATCCTTGTTTTGTTTTACTAAAAATCCAATTTTTAGTAAATTTTGATAAAAATTAATGACATTTGTAATTTAAAAATTGGGAAAAATTATGAATTTTATGAAATGTGTGATTGAAAATAACTTTTAAAAAATAAGGGTCAAATAGGGCTAATTAATATTAATATTGGGCTTTTACGCTACGTCTCTTTAACTCTTATTAATTTGTAGAGTAGGGCTGGGCAAAATATCCGAACCGAACCGAACCGAACCGGAACCGAACCGAACCGAACGATTTTTCTTAAATTAAAAACCTTAACGGGTATCTGAATCGAGAACCGATGGGTTTGGTTCGATTCTCGGTTCTAGTCCCAGAACCAAAGAACCA
>CAIGRK010142363.1:0-11060 GCA_903798315.1 Fraxinus greggii
AACAATAGAACTAGGCCCTTGAGACACAACAGAGCCCACAACCTAATTTCCAATAGCTACAGTTTGGGTCAAATTCATGTTGGTTGATTCTGTCGCCGTTTTTGAAAAATCAAATAAATATCAGTCTTTGAACAACAATATACGAATTTTTTTCTTACTTTCATTTATGTTTTAAGTTTGTTACAAGATTATAGAGTAATATAAAAAAATTTATTTTAGTAAGAACGTAAACAAACAAAGAATGAAAACTGCAGAAATATGTTAAGCACTGAAAATACTATAAATCTGCAAATCGATGCATGTGTGTACACAGTTTTCTTAAAATATATTCGCCCCCTCACCGTAGGTGCTTGAGGTTTAGTTTGGGCGTCTGTTTCCTAGGATACAAAGGAAGAACCAGTAGAATCTGAGCACTTCAATTTCAACTCCAACGAAATGAATTGTTGTCAGAACATCACCATCAAGACTTAGACGAAAATGAAAATTTCCTAAGAGCTAGAAATTATACAGAAGAGAATTGGAAATTATGTAGAAGAGTATGTAATTTTTCTGGTCAACAATAATGGACAAAAGAGCCCAGTTATAAACATGGCTCCCATTAATAGTGAGTAAATCTATCCATTAACTCAATATTATAGTGGCAATAACCATTGGAATTTCGATAGTTTCAAAAGTTAAAAGTCAGTCGGAGAAAGCAATAATTAGCAAAACGTGGACACTCCTAAGGAGCCAATTTTTGCTCTATTTGGTTCGACATTCGTGTATGCAGATGCTATCGCATACAAGTTCAAGACTCGATGTACAAATTTTGGTCATTAATTTGCACCTCTCTGCGATGCACGTGGAGAGAGCATCTATGTTACACATAATTACACCCTTTCAAAGTATAACTATATAAAGTGGTCCTTGTTTTCATCGATTTTCTATATGGGATAAACTTAAATATAGTTTTCTCTCCAACATAAACCATCTTCCGTTCACTTTGAATGCGAGTTTCTCGTTCACCCATTCATCATTTTTAGCAAGTAAATGTATGATTTTGATATTCTCACGGAGAATGACACAAATCAACTTTGATCTTCCAAATTGAACCAACGGGTCCCACCTAAAATTGTGTCAAAAATAAGCTCAACAAAATCATTTTTCCATCACAATATTCACACTAAATTTACAGTTTTGCAGGAAAATTTTATATTGCTACCAAATACAAGTACCTAGAGGACTTTAGGGCCGTGAAGATGAGAGGTTTTGTGCAAAATAGCATGTTCGGGCAAGCATTTTCCACCAATGGATCGCAAGTCCATATTGACGAGCTTCGATTCGATTGAGCCAACGGTGCAGCGATCGCCACGTGAGGATAACTGAGCTGCAATGCTTTGACTTGATCGACATCTCCGAACACCAGCCTCTAATGGTTTTGACATTTGTTGTTTCGAGTCTTTGAAGAAATTGGGGGCATGGGATGGTGAGACACGGGCCCCTTTCCTTCCTACATTTTTGAGAAGCCAGGCATGATGGAAATAAACTTTTCATTTAATTAAAAATAAAAAAATTAGAAAAATTTAATAAAAATATAATATAATATAATTTAAAAATCGATTAAAGTTGCAAATTCCAAAAAAAAAATGTATGATTGAAAATAAATTTTACAAAATAGGGTTAAACAAGGTCAAAATATTGGCATTTACTGTCTTATTTGCTTATTTTTATTTTTTTAAGATAAAGTCAATTTTATAACTCCAAAAAAATTAAAAAAAAAAAAATAAGAATCTAACCGGAATTATGTTTTTAGTTTTGATCTCGATTCTCAACCGGAAAATTGATCCTACCCCAGGGACTAAACAAGACTAAGGTGAATAGTTAATATTGTTACAATGCTAAATATTTTATGTGTCATTACATATTTACAAAATCATTACATAACTATTAATGTATATCATATCAGATTAATTTAAATAATTTATTGATTTTTTTATTTTTTTTATTTTTGTTTTGCGACTCATAACAAGTTTTGATTGATTTCAAAAATATTATAATTTATTTTGTTTAAAGATTTAATAAAAATTGGAGATGTCCTTGAGAGTCCTTGAAAATCAAAAGAAAAGAGTTGAAAACAACAATTTACCAACTATTATGTCAGCCCACCAACACAAAGAAAAATTGCTGAATTATAGAGAATGAGTAACAATTATTTATGTATTTCGGTGGTAAAACATGTTCTTAACAGTTATACAGAGAAAACTTTTGTACAATTTTGATTAAAGATCAGATTAACAATATTCTAGAGGTTTACCTTCTAGGGTTGTGGCTTAGGTTGACCCATTTTTAGTAATGGTTACGTGGAAAATAGATGCCAGTGTCACTCGCATCCACACAAGTAAATTTCAACACGTTATGATCGGAGATTCGAAAAGAAAAAAATGATGTTTATAGTGTGAGAGATGATTTACAGTGCAAGACAAAAATGTTTGAATATCGACAATATAATCAAAGATGATTGCATATAAGCAAACAATCATAAACAATTCAACCAAAGTAAAACCAAACTAAACTTAAGCAAACAAATATGGAATAAGTAATAGAGGAAATCAAGTGTGGTTTCAAGTGTAAAGAGTTGCATTAGAAACAAATGTTACAAGAGTTGTTTATTTATAGAGTTCTAGCCGAAGTGGTAGTCGTTGGATAAGAACCACATGGCATCATCTCTCAAGCTGAAGCCTCACATCATTTAGTCTGTTATGCATTTAATATATTGATAACGGGTCAGCCACCCTATACCTTAGACTGATAATCCTAACATTCATTGTTATAAACGTTATATCAATCATTCCTAAAGATTGCCCAAAATCCTCTAAAAGGCAAAATGAGCTTCAGCCAAATGGAACTTTCGGATGGAGCAAGGGTTTCGGCCAATGGGAGCTTCAGATGGAGCAAGGGTTTCGGCCAACAGAAGATTCAAAACAAAGGGCATCAACTTCTTCTTTGACTTCTTTATTTTGACCAATTGGGTATTTGTTGACTTCGTTAGATCTAACTCCATATCTCCACAGGACTACGACGTGGTCTCCAATAGGAGCATCGGCGGCGAGGCATAACAACTTCGATTACCAATTCAATTTCTTGAATGGCCATGTTTTCATCCCATCAGAATATCTGGTCTAAAGTTTAAAATATAGAATAATACATTGATTCAAACTTTTTAATAGGGCCTATTTGGTATGAATTAAAATTTAGATTTTAATTTAAATTAAAGTCAACAATTAATTTTAAGCTATACAACTTCTCAATCATGCCTTTGTCTAGGAGGGAAACACACCAAGATTTTAAGTGAATTTATGATCGTGAAAATTACACCTAACCAAATTTTTTGATATCCAACTTAAAAAATCATCTAAAGTTTGTTTATACAAAAATCAAATATTTAATTCAAATAATAATAATAATAAATCTACAACATCCACTCCACCTACCCCGTAAACCTTAATTCATTTTCATGAATCTCTCTTTACCCGATTCATTTCCCATCCCCTCTTTTCCCACTCATTCTCCGACGACTCTAGACGACAAGTAGCAGTGCCCTTGCGCCTCAGAGACAGGTGCAGAAGGCGGCACCTAGTGCTGCTGTAGTTCGTGCACAGCACAATGGGGAGGCATTTCGCATGAATCAGCGAAGACAAGGGGTGTCACTGCACACGAACTACAACGCTCTTCGTCGTTTCCACAAATTGTGGTGGGGAATGAGGGCTCCGCTGTTCACGTAGTAGTGGTGTGGTGTTAGTGTGTGTTCAATGGGTCGTTATTAGTGTGGTGTTTGGCGATGCGTTGATCGGTTTGTATTGAATGGCTCTTTGTTGGTATGGTGTTGATCATTAGATTGTCACTATAGCGGTGCTCTCTGTCGTTTGGGGGTCGGTTTCTTCTTCTCCGATATGCTGTTTAGCGATGTTTTGAGGTAATTTTATTGTTTCTTGTTGGTGTTGTGCAAGTGGTGGTAGTCAGTTGGTAGTACAGGTGGAGATTAGGTGGTGGCTGTGGCTCGACATTGGATTAGCGTCGGTGGTGGGGTGAAATTGTTTGTAGCCGACTATTTGGATGTGGTTGTGGGATGGAATGAGATGAGATGAGACGGGGGTAATGGTGTTTATGACCAATTATTTGATTAATTTTAACCAATAAGTTGATTAATTTGTGATTAAAATGTGACCTAAAAAATATAATTGAAGTTCACAATTTATTGTTATAATCGAAAAATTACTTTTGACCAATTAATTTGATAATTTATGATCGTTAAATAAGTTGTGACCTATTAAATTTGTGATTTCTGACCGATGAAGGAATTTTGACCTACAAAATTTTTGATTTTTGATCGACAAATAAATTGTGACATAAAAGTTTTAATTTGTGTTCGAAAAATAATTTGTGTTCAAATTGTATAGAATTGTAATATATTTAATTAATAAAACATAATTTTAATTAATTATTTCATAAATAAAATTTAATTAATATTTAATTTTTGAAGTTTTAAATTTCGTTTCTTAATTTTAAAATGGTCATATTTAACTTTTAGATATGAAATTTTTTCCTTCATGATCGTTGACAATTCACACCGGCCCATTGCTGTCCTTTTTTTACTGTCATCATGTTTAAATTATCACAAAAAATCTACATTATCCATTTTCTTACTCATATTTGACAATTCTTAAAAGGGCATATTTGGAAATGACTAGTCAGGCGATAATTTATTGAAAAGGCAGTAAAAAAAAAATTTGACTACAATAGGACCCTTTTCGAGTTGCCAACGGCGAAAAAATCACTTAAAATCTTGTAAAAATCTCTCTCAAACAAGGACATATACTTTACCAACTTTATCAAAGTTTTAATCCCCACCTACGGAGGCTAGGAATAATTTCCTTTTCAATTATGATACTTTTATTGCGAATATGAAATTTATATGGAAAGAAAATAAATTTTAGGCAATTCAATTGTCTAGAACTTATTCGTATGAAAATTATTAATTAAATGTGTTTGATTAATTTAGTTTTAAAACTAGAAAATATTATATTTTTCTATTTTTTATTGGTGGACGGATGAGAGATATGGAATGGATGAGAGAGAAAGAGAGAGAATTACCTGAATAATAAAAATTATCTCAACCTAAAAAAATATTTTTCTTTTTTCAAGAAAAATATGGTCACATGACCACAAGTAGAGAAATATTTTTCGTGAAAAAAATTATCAATCAATAAGCACAAAAATAAAAAAAACTAGGTGAAAGAAACATCTTTTCATAATAAAATATTGCAAGTCAAACGCATACGGATATTCATTTTATTTTCAAACTTATCATGTAGCTTTGTTGTTGAGATAGCTCTTATACATACTTTATTATGAAATATTTTTAGTTCTACAAAATTGATTAATAAAGAGGGGATTTGAAATTTCGAACATGCGACCTCCATTTAGTATTTTGAACCCTTAACCATATGGCAGCCGTTGAAGCTTTAACAAGAACTTTAATAAAATAATATATGTTACGTTTCTGCAGTTTTAATGCAATTGCAATTGTAAAATTTCACACCCATGCTCTTCCTTTGAATTATTCAAAACTTGGCCATGATGTAATTTGGTGAGGACGGCTAATTTTTATCACATAATTGTATCTGTTTAGTTTGGACAAAATAATTGTTACATTTAAATTTTAGGCATTGTTGATTCCCTTTTTTTGAAACTACATTTTTTTCTTCTTTTTAACTATACATTCTCCAATAAAATAATATTACACACAAATTAAAATTTTTTCTTATTTTTAATTACACATTCTCCATCAAATCACTATTTCAAAATGTATTTTTTGTAAAAATGGGCATCAAACGGGCTCTTAATATTTTATTGCGGCCGACAGGACGGTCAACGGCCGCCCGTGCTGACTTAAAATCCTGGATTCGCCCTGGTCATCAACCTACTGTTTATGTTAGCATTTTTCTTGTCAACTTCCAACATAGAATAGTAATGGTCACCAAAATACGAAGAAGACTTTTTTCTCAGTTCTGGTGGGTCTCATTCATTCTCTGTAAGAACCCAAAATTTAACCATTTAAACCACTTTATAAAACTACATTAAACATTTAATGGGTTATAATAAATGATAATAGACAACATTTTAAAAGTTTAGTATATTAAATTATAAGAAGATCAAAAAGATTTTCCATTCAATTTAACCTCTCGTCTATAAAATAAAAAATAAAAAAAAAATCCCTTTTTATAAAATGGATTCGAATTATTCATGTATGGTAGTGACCAAGAAAATCCACTCGATCGAGCCAAAATTCCCACTTCTTGAATTTGACATATAATTTCTCATTCCTCAAAGTTTTGAGTACTACTTGAAGTGTTGCTTCTTATTTTTGGAGTACTCAAGTATGTCATCAATAAATATTATGATGAACTGGTTTAAGTACTGATAAAACACTCGGTTCATGAGATCTATAAATACAGCTGGAGCATTGGTCAAATCAAAAGGCATGACAGTGAATTTAAAATGACCATAACGAGTCCTGAAAGTAGTTTTCGATATATCATTTGCCTTCACCTTCAACTGATGATACCTCGACCTGAAGTTGATTTTCGAAAACACTGTCGCACCCCTTAACTAGTCAAATAAATCTTGCTTTCACATTCGGATCCTACCCTGCCTTATGCTAATTAGTGCAAAAACTCAGGCCTTCAATTTTCTATTCTTGTCCTGATCATCATTATTCATCTTTGGAGGATCTGTACAGTTAAAATCAATGAGTTTAGACTTACCACACCGAAAACAATTGTTCTTCCCAAGTAGCATTCACCCTTGTGGAGTTTATTACATTTAGGAGAAGGTGTAATACTCTCACTCGTCCCACTAATGCGAACTCCTATGCTTGGTCTTTTATTCTGCCACTTATGTCTTTCCTTGTTCCGATCATTCCACTTTATTTTCCTTGATAACTCCTTGCTTTATTGGGCATACTGTTCAAATATAGTCCTCTGGTAAGAAATAGCATGAGCACTCTCCAACATTTCATGATATGATGTGAAACAATGAGACATAATAATCATGCCGATCTTCAAGCATAGCCCATTTTTGAACCTCCAGATCTTCTTAACTTCATACCTACCAAGTGCGGGGCATACCTTGAAAGTTGCTCAAACTGTCTCTCGTAATCAGTAAATGACATATTTCCCGGTTTGAGCTACAGGAACATTGATTCTTTGAAGTCTCTCAAAGCCCGCAGAAAGTACTTTTCCATCACCTCATCTCTAAACTACTCCCAAGTCAGATTAAGTTGCTATTCTTCTATCCGAGTACGTGAGAAAGACTCCCACCGGTGACTGGCTACTCCAACAAACATAAATTCTGCTCATAAAACCTTATTTGCTTCTGTACAAGTAATGTGCCGAAAGATGCACTCCAAATCTCTAATCCACTACTCAACAACCAGTGGTTGGAACCACCGTCAAAAGTAGGAGGCTCGTATCTACGAAACTGCTCAACCACTGAGACAGCTCCGAGACAAACTGAGGTGTATTTTGTTGTAGCGATGCATTTTTGTGGTGTAGGTGCTTGATCCTGCATGCTCAACTCTCGTATCGCTCGCAATAAATGACACATCAAATTCGTGTGGGTAGGTGATGTCATTTCCTAAAATTTTATATCAAGTCACCCGTCACATTCCAGTAACAAGTCTAATATGTTATACATATATTATCATAATACATATCATAAATTTAGCAATAAAAAAACGTACGTCTTAAAATTTAAAAGTGGACAATTTAAAAGATTTAAGCTATACAAAAAGTTTGAATAAATTTATTTTCTTATCCCTTCACATACCTAAGAGTCTTCGGATGGTGGTCGATTGGTGGTCGTGTGCCAAAGATCTTTCATATTCTTACATTTTTTCAAAAAACTTAAAAATGTTACTTCAAATTTAATATCATACTTCTTAAGAACATTATTAATTATTAACAAATATCACACAATGTAAGACTAAGAACTTTTCAAACTTAATCATTTAAAGTAGGAAAGTTAAAATATTAATCCCTCGCTTAATTTTGTTCTATTTTATAAATAAGTAGCCTATAAAATAGGTTAATTAAATACTACTACAGGGATGTTTTCATCACTTTATAAACCTTTGACTTGACGGTCTTTTTGCTTTGGAATTATCGGTTAAACGAAATTGACACAGTGACGTTTTCGTCCGTGTTCACAAATTTTTACTATATATATATATATATATATATATATATAAAATTAACTAATAACTTTAAATTTTAAATTTAAAGTTAAGTTTAAATGTTAATTTATTATGCCAATCAAAAGTAAAGTGATATCACTATAGATCGCCAACAAAGAGTTTGTCACGGTTCACCCTGAACATTGACGAAAATGCTATATGTACATTTTTTTTTAAAACATTAAAACTTTAAATTCAGATAAGTTTATAAAAAAATAATATGGGCTATGATACCAAACTGTAACGACCCAAAATTTAACAATTTAAATCGCTATATAACACTTACATTATACATTTAATGGCTTATAATAAATGATAATAGACAAAATTTTGAAAGTTTAGACTTTAGTATATTAAATTATAAGAAGATTTAAAAGATTTTCCATTCAATTTGGCATCTAGTCTATCAAGAAATTCTGTTTTTTTTTTTAAAATATAAAATGGACTCGCATTATTCATGTATGATAGTGGGATAGACAAAATCCTGGAAATGATTGAAAAGAATAAATTGCTTATATAAATATTTATTTTTCCGAGGCATGAAAAGCTGTGAGGATATACTCAAAGCCCAAAAATCATAATTTCACGTAATCCCTGTGTGTTATTACTTCCGGTGAAAACATTCAGAAACTGAATTCGAAATAATGTAAATTCAATTTTATTTCGCATAATTGACCATAAATAAAATTTTGATTTCACTATTACAAAATAACACAGACATGAATTTTATAATAAATAAATCACGACTTAACTTGTTAAATAAAAAATTATAGATAATAAAACTAAAGATAAGTTTTTAATCATATTACACCGGATTAATTTATTGAGTCTCATAAATCCTGGCACCATGACGCACCTTATCGTCCACCGATCAACGACTCATTCTAAGCTGTAAGGAGTAGGGAAAAGTATGAGTACATGTGAATACTCAATAGGACTCGAAATAAAGGTGCAATCCCGAATAAAAGATTTAAAACATAAGTCAAAAATATCATAATCATATTTTTAGAAACCAATAAAAACTCAATAAATAACATATCTTTGGTACCGGATGACCATAACATACATATACATATCTTTAACTTTCATTATCATAATAATTTAACAACATGAAAAAAAAAAAATTTAAACATGATAAGAATCAATAACACATCGTCATCCTATCTTGTTAGATCGATTAATTTTTGAAAGACAAAACCAAAGAAATCACGTTCCAAATCTTTCTCATCGCTTTGAGGTGTGTGACATACTTTTCCAAAAATTTATATTATATTTCCTGCTTTAAATTCGAATACCACACATATAAGTATCTATAAATTCTAAGGTAAAAAGTAAGAACCCTTTTACACAGTATAAAGTAGGAAGTATATAATTTACCTCAAATGCCAACATTTTTCTCTCTACATCCGTGTACTTATGCACGTGTCTTCTCCCTTGATATACATATATAATATATCAACCAATGATCTAGCCTAACAAAGTGGGTGTGCAGCTAGAGAAATGTGTATGATGCCACAAATTCGGTTAAATGATATATACATCTTTATCTCTTGAAACCAAAAAGGAGCTACTTTATTCCTATAGCGGCACATGGCCACTACCAACAAACACATTATATTTTTCTTACATGTCTTTATCACAAAAATATATCTCAAATCAAAACAACTTCTCTCTATACATATACCTACACGTGGCTACCATATACCAAATAAGAACAAAAAAAATAATAATAATTTTATTAAAATCTTTCTTAAGTCCAAATAATGCAGAATGAGGCAGCCATGGAAATTTTTAATTAATAATTAAACCTAATACATTAACATTTCAAGGTAAAGTCTTTCAACTTTCAATAGCTTGGGTTTCACTTATCCAAATTAACTTTGTCTCGAGCTTAAAATACACGATTAATTACAAGTGATCCAACAAGCCCAAAATCGATATATAAGACCCATTCAATCAATCGCCTTAGTCCTTTAACTTCCAAAAATATAACTATATGGCATATAAAAAAAATTTAATTCCACGAAATTATTGGGGCTTTACATTCTCATTAAGTAACCCTCAACATATTACTAGAATTTTTTCATTACTTTTTGGCTACTCTTTTATTTAGTTGTGTTCGCTTTTCTTGGAAGATTTATAGCGCCATACAATTCTCTACCAAGCATTTTGAACGGAAATGAAACTTATATCTGAGGTATGTTTTACCTTTATTTTCCTCTTGTCCGAATCCTTTTTGCCAAATTCTGTATTTTTTGCTTTTTTATATTATTGCAGACTGCATATATTGATTTCTTCAGTTAGTGAAAACAAAATAATGGCTTCTACCATGGCTATTTGTTTTGACAAGTATATACTATACACTTATCTAGGTCTTTAAATGTAAACATTTAGGAATATTTTTGATAAATTATAGTTTAATCTCTTATATGGCTATTTTGTTTGTTACACAAGTGATTGGACATGAATAGGGCTGGACATGGGTCGGTTCGATTTGGTTCTCTTCAAAACTGAACCGACCCAAAATTTTTAGGTATTTAATAAATGGAATCGTCGGTCCAAATATAATTTCGGAACCGTTCGGGTTCGGTTCTGTTCGGTTCCGTACCATAATTAAATTTTTTAACATTTACAGCAACACTACATAAATACAACTAATGACATGTTCATTTGTAACTTTTACAAATTAATGTAGCCCAATTTAAAAAATATAAATAACAAGTTGTCCAGAGATCTAATCAGTAGCTACCGCCATCTGTGAAACGAAGGAGCTTCAAAATCGATTTGG
>CAIGRK010142439.1:0-12243 GCA_903798315.1 Fraxinus greggii
AAAAAATCTAAATAAAAGAATTATAAAATAATATAAAAATACATAAAAACCAAAGTTGGAGCATATAGTAAATATGATATATAACCATTAACATATTGAGATATAATTCACCTAAAGAAAGAATATGTTTAGCAAAAAAAAAAATCACTCCATTTACACTTTAAGTGACTTCAATTGCCTATGTCGATATTTGAGCTTCTTATTATAATTGATGTAAATCAAAGTATGCAATCTCTTTGTTGTCAAATGATTCTCTCTTAGTATGCACTAAATTAAATGCGACTTAAGAAGTATGGATACATGAGTTTGAGCCCAAAATGCCTTTTTAAATGGGCCCTTTTCTTTTTTAAGAAGGGCCCTTTTTTATTTCTTTTCATACAATTGAAAAATCAAATTTTAAATGAGGCGCGCGCCTCAGATTTAGAGGCATGAGCCTCATATTTTTAGCCTTAAAAATACCACCTCGAGGCATACTACATGCGCCTCACAGTGAGGCGGCCTCAAGGCGGGCCTCACTACCGCCTTTTTAAACCATGGGCAGAAGAGGTAAAATAATTAGGAAACAAAGGATATAATCCTTGATACGGTAAAATAGAAATGGGAAAGCCATAATCATTAAATGGGCAAGTTTTACGGAACATGTATTAAATTAATTAAGTTATATGATACCAGGAATTATGCTGGCAATCTGTTAAAGATAGAAATGTTTCCATACTAGAATAAATAAGAAACGAAGAAGATACGCCAACAAGTGGATATGGCACCAATTAAGGATAAGGGAATGTTTTATTAGGTGATTGTAACATCTCTTGTGTAAATCTAATGAGGTACAGCATATTAGAAGAGAAGGGGTTGACCAAAATTAACATGGTATAATAGGATTGCAAAAGAGTTTAGACCTTCAAGTACATGTAGCATCAAATTGAGCTGAATAGCAAAGAAGGACTCATGTACCTGATTCCAACTTTCCAAGTTTACTGAGAATAAGATTGAGTTTGTACTTGTCCATGTTGTTAGTATTGTCTTTGCAATAAAACGTACCTTAGTTCTCTCTGAGCATGTTTCCAAATATTTGGTGGCATCCCTGAATCTTTTATCTTCCTCTCCAGTGTATCCATGTCATCTTCATCATCATCATTATCACCAAGTTCCTCCTTTATCGCTCTCATCTGGAGCAGGTTAAAAGAGGATTCAGCAAAGAGATGTACTGATAAATTGTCAATGATGTGTAGAATCATGGAGATAAGACACAAATTTTCTTAGCAGTGAGACACCAAATATGTAAAACTATTTCCCATGCAAGTTATTGGGCTCACCAAAAGAAATTGCTTACCAATTGGGAAACATAAATACTATGGAACGACAACGCTCTCAATATTTTGAAGTGAACCCATTTATTCTCAGGTAATTTTAAAGCAATGGTGCTTGTTCTCCATGGAAGAGACCCCTAAACTGAATTTAATGTTTTCTATATGGTAAACATCCAGAAGTGACAACAATAAGGCACTCAAATCCAGATTGGAAAAATAAAACCAACATTCTTTAATACATGTCCAAGTACAAACAATATCAGTGTGATAGCAGAAACATGTATTGTAGTAAATAAAAGAAATACTAAAATGAGAAAGAAAAGGGGCATCAAGAGAAATGATTTTAACAGATAAGATGGTATAAAATTTCAAGCCTTATTGGAAAAAACTCAGAAGTTCATCACGTAACAGAATGATGGGCCCAGAACATGAGAAACATGTTACCAAGACCGTCAAAATACATGGAAGAAAGTATAAATCTGGTTAGGATAAAAAAAGAACTTTTTAAGAACACTTTTCTTGTTTTCTTTGTTAATACATGAACATCATTGGATATGGCTATTTTTGTGCATTTTGGATTGTATTTATGATAGTAGAGTTCATTCTAGGTGTTTTTCAGTGAGTGGTTTGCACCACTTCGGTACCTTTTAATGACAGCTAATGCACTCACCTAAAGAAAGTCAACCCAGGAAATATTGCTTAGGTGTCCAACAACTAAAAAACTGCTTTACACAGATCAAAATATGTTTGGTTAATATTTATATGCACCCTGCGAGTGAAAGAAAGAACACTGAACCCTTGGAAAATACTCAGTGAAATACTGAGTTTGCACCAAGTAGTTTCCTACGTTTCATTTGTAGAGAAACCACTCAAATCTTAACAAGTAGTACTTATTATCTGTTAAATTTTGTAGCAGAAGTATAATCATGAGGAAAAACAAACCTGTTGCCGAAGGAGAAATTCTTTCTGTGACTTTGACAACTGTCCCTCAACTTTTTGTGTAATCTTCTCAGCTACACGAATTGACTGTTACAAGTAAACAGTAATAGCATGACTCGTGAATCTGAAAAGGATAAAATAAACTAATGCAATGTATGAAAACTTCATCTCATATACCTGTAAATGTCTATCAACTAATTCAGTGGCTTTTGAAAGCCTCACTTTCACATCGACTGAATCCAACATAGACAACTGCTCTTCGAAGCTAATTTCAAAGCTGGCAACAAAAATATCTGCGAGCTTGTGCACAGGAACTGTCTCCATAAGAACTTTAGTTCTCCCCCCTGTTTTTTGTTTCTAAAACCAGAAACAGTAGGACACGATAATGAGACGTCAGAAAATCACATAAACACTTAACATAAGTTACTAAGAAGAAAATGGACTGGTTCTAAAAAATCTCGTTGACAATGTTTCTGATTTTGTAACTTTATCTCGGTTAAAAGATCAGATGATAATCATTTAATTTTTCTGAAACTGGAAAACGTAATATCATCATAAAGGTAGATGGCAATCATCTTGGTTTCTATATTCTATACAAAATCCTATACCTTAATACCTCTAGGAACTAAGCTTAAAACGTTTATTAAAAAGTAAATTTACTCATTAAGTAAAATATTAAGTTTCAATATATATAAATATTTTGATTGGTGAAAATTAGAATTAAGTTACTTATGTGTTGAAATAAAAATAACTTCTTCTTCTTCTTTTTTTTTTCCCCTTACTTGGAAGCAAGGAATAAAGTAAGTTATCCAAACTTGTTTGGACACAAAAAGGTACTAAAAATAACTGCTTTTTTAGGCTTAGCAACATGCTTTAAGTCGTAGAATTCAGTTTCTAATACTGTTTTATCAATTCCTTTACATTTGGGTCTATTACAAATTCTAATTTAAGTAGAAAACACTCTTTATTAGCCCTTTGGTACGTAGTTCAAACATTCAATTACAAATATAAACAATGGAGTTGGGGAAAATTTTTGTCATTCAGAAAACAGAATAGAATTCCGACATTGATGAAGAATGGACCAATATGGGCTTTTTTGATAAATGGGAAATTCAAAATGCTTGGAGATGAAAATGAGGTCATGCCTACAATACCAGATTAATCATATGCACTTCAATGGATTTTGTAGGTTCATCGACTATGGTTTGATGGAAGAACTTTATAAGTTTCCCGAAACTGAAGATAAAGATCAAGAAACTGACTTTCAATTCTTTGTGGAAAGATACCAATTGCTAGAACTGCCGAAATAGTACCCTTTGAAATGGATAGCAGATCCCTCAATGACAAAAAATGAAGGAAGGAAACAAAGAAAAGGAGTAGGTGTGGGAAGAAATGGTTTCAGCAAAGAGAAAAGGACCCCAAGGGGAAAAGAATAAGACAGGCTGTCGTTCAACTAAAATATTTCTAAGCTAAAGTGTTACCTGCTCAAGAACAGAAATAAGCTCCATGGCCATCGTTTTAAATTGACGGGACAACATCACGAATTCAGGATCTTGTTCCACTTGATCCATATCTAACCAAGATTACAGAACAAAAAAGAAGCACTTCAGCATCTTCACCAGATGACCATGCAATATGTCAATGACGATATCAACTAATGTCTTTCCAACACTTTTTGAAACTTAAGTGAGAAAATATTTAATATATTAGTTTCGAGGCAGCAACGCAATGGTCAGCTACAAATCAATGATACTGATGATTAAAATTTTTGTATCCCAAGTGATATAATATATCATTTCTTGTTTTATGTAACTGAATGTATTAAGAAAATTAGGAACCTTCAACATGCAAGACATGTACTCATTGCACTTTGATCCTTGTGGTCATGAAGTCATAAAACTTGCAGTCGAAAGGGAACGACAGAACCAACAACTATCATTTAAGTTACTTTACCGCAGCAGCTTTATGAAATTGATCAACACATCATTGAAACCCTCTTTATGACATTTCTTTCCTTCCCTATTGATTACATCAATACTTACTATGATAATTGAATGCTTATCGTTAAATTGCATTACTTAAAAAAGACAAAATTAAGAACATCACCAAGTAAGGTTACTAAATTATCTTTTGAACTAATGCGATCGAAAATAACTCAAGTTTATACATCCAATATGCAATTTTTAGGATAGTTCTGGTGCAATGCTTTCTAACTTGACTTATGTGGAATTATGACTTTATGCTATAGAGACTTCGTATATAATCTTTCATCTCTGGTTTCCGAGTTTCCGAAGTATCTTCGTTGAGAAAATTTGAATACTCAATTCTCCTATTTAACAACAGTGCAAGTAAAAGGTCTTTAAATCAAGGTTTAATGACCCATGGTGCAATTTGCACGACCTATTGTGCAATTTGCACGTGCCCCACGGCACTTACACGAGGGGGCTTCTTGTAAAGACAAAACAAATTAAATTATCTCATTTTAAACACACTTTTATATGAAATGTACAAATGCCACCTCATCTAAAGCTCAAGTTGTAAGAAATGAAAGAAGTTAATTCATTAATGTTTTCTTTATACCCCAAAGATGCATGTTGAACTCAATTTTCTCACAAGTCTAAGTCGAGCGTATTCTCTTAATGACTAGGAACCTTGATCCTAGAACCTTTTCGTGCACTAATATCTTATTATATTACCACCTCATCTCAAATCATAGGTTATTAACGAGATAAGAGATTTACTAAATGTCTTCAACAATCTTAAAACAGTTTTGTCGTCCCAATTATCACACCCCAAATTTTTTTTTAGTTGATGTACATTTGGGAGTATTTTAAAATTGGGCAGAGTTACTCATTTTACAAAAAATCTCTAGCAAGTTTGAACTATATAAAGCTAAAAACTCGAAAAATTTCTTTGTTTGCAAAGCCCTTTATTTCCATCAATTAGTCACTTTAATAATTTGTGATATTTTACATCATTGAATGGACTATTTGAGAACAATTGGATAATGAAAAAATTATCAACATTGGAGGAGGTTCTGCAAAGTATCAATTAAATAGCTCTGGACAGGGGGGAAAAAATGAAAGCAAAATAGGTAAATGAATTGCACGGCCCCAATCCAAAATTCTCAAACATTTTTTATTGCGTTAATGACATCTTGGCATGCATAATGGCAGCTGATGAGTGGAAGGCATGATCTTCGTTCTGACTGATTGTAATAGGGGTACCAATGAGTCAGTTTATAAATAATTAGAAATATTTTCAGAGCTAAGGTGGTACAATATATAGGGACAACAGGAAAGTAATACTGGGCATGTCTTCATTGAAGCATGGTATTTGCTGAAACATAGCCTGCCAAATTGCCAATGCTTTTGGTATAGTTGAGTGAAAAAATGGCATATAACACCTTTAGTTGGAATTACAAACCTAAGATTCCTGATGCTATACAAATCAAAATGGTATAATAATATTACAGTCATATATCCAAGTGAGACCTGACTTTCCTTTGCATATAAACTATCTAAAACAAAAGCAATTACAACACCTCCACCTTCACTTTTCCACTCAAAACCCCTCTTCAAAGAAAAACTATCCCTAAATGATCACATATACGCAAGAGAATTTAGCCCCTATTTGAGCCACATTCTCTCAAAACTCATTTTTTTTTTTCGCAAATTCATTTTCAACTTCTTCTTCCAATTAAATATTTTTGCACGTAAACCCAAAACTTTTCTTTGCTTTTTAACCACATATTCTCAAAAAAATGAGTACTAAAAAATCTATTTTTTCATAAAATGAGGCTCAAACAGAGCCTTAATGAAGGTGGAATTTTTTTCCTATTGATGAATACAGAACAAAGCAACATGACAGACACTTCTAATGGAAGGGTTAGCATTTTGCAAAGGTGATATTTATTACCAGTTTTCCACAGGAATTTTGACCATCTCATGAGAGTTTGACAGATATCTTACCAGATTTTGTCATATCAAGAGGAGTAATCCTTGCAGTGTAATATGTCCCTCTTGTGCTCAGCTCCTGAACACTAAATCTGCACAACCCTTCGAGCACAACAATGTATGTGACCCTCCCACTTGGTTTCTCCACTCCTCTTGACAGATGTAAGGCTCGGGCTGCCACCCCCCTAAAAGAAAAACCTGATATTATTACCAACAGATCAATGATGACGAGCACCAAAAACAATGCATCCTCACGAGTAGGCAATCATACTTGTATCATTCTCTACATTTATATATACCTATTATGCCAGTGAATAACTTCTTGTTGATTCTTGCCATTGAGTTTGTGGGAGTCAGATATCTCCTCTTGGTTTTTCGAGCTTTGGTCTCCTGGATTAAATAAATCCAACTCAAATCGTCAACATCTCTTCATTTTACAGTTACCAGTACAGGTATTGTTTTCAGGAACTGCCTTAAATATGCTTTTTCTTTTTCTTTTTTTTTTAACATTCGTTTACTAAACAGGGGTGCATTTACCATAACAAATGGCACTGAAAAAATAGTGAAGGTTGCTGTTTTGATCTACATACCATATCTCTAGTCACCTTTTTTCCGTAACAAGTTAGTATAATTATCATGTCATCATTGTTACAGCATTCCAATTTAACATCAAACAAAATTCGTTTGACAAAGTTAATCACCTGGAGATAGTGTGGGACCCGCCTCCGCAGAATCACGAACTGACAGAATACCAATTAATCCTTTCTCTTCTCTCTGCCACAGTTCTTGTTCTACCAATTTCACGCTGGTAGGTATTTCAATTAACATCAGGCTCGAAAACCAAATCGTGATATAAAAACAAACATTGAAAAATGAAAAGAAAGAAAACCTGCTGGGTGAAGTACATCGAATTTGAATAATTGCACCAGGCAACAAAACTTTGTTTCTGAAGGGAAGAATCGCAAGTCGAGTGGGGAGGTCCACCGATTCCGCCATAATAATTGTTAGATAGAGGATATATTACAGTTGATTGAGCTGCCTTGGAAAGAAACTTGGAAATTGGGTTTGTATTTCCTACTCAGAGAGAGAAAGAGAGAGAATTATAATAAGATTCATGAGCGGTGGAGGAGGTTCAGTCACCACTATCAAACGTACACCAAGACGCCTCCTAGGCTCCTCTCCGTTCTTTGATATTTTCTCATACACACGTGGTTAAGCTTTTTTTTCCAACGTAAGTCAATGGTAAGATTAAAGCTTTCTAAAATAAATTTGTGATGAAAAGAAGACGTTCGTAGAATAATAATATGTTAATATTCTTCTTTAATTCATTCAATTAGTCGTTATTAAAAGTTGAAATTTTAACTGTATTATGTAGTACAATTGATTCTTCCGTGTTGAGACCAAAATGATATATTAGACACCAAAAATCTGTTCATTGCCATAAATAGAAATAGAAATCATTCGGACACTGATAATAAGATTTTCTCTTTCTTACCACTAAGCCAATTTACTAGACATGAAATTAGTATGCTATTTTTTTGGTAGAGTCAATCCGTGACAAATATAATTTCACTATAATTCAATTAGATAATTGTACTTCCATTCGATTTAATTGGGTAACTACACTATAAATGATTTTGATTAAAGTAATTTCATTCTATATAATTGAAAAATCACAAAAAGTAAAAAGCATAAATTTTATGGTCTAACAATTTACTTTGTGAACTTTGAAGTCAATATTGCCTTACTCAAAGGGCAAGAGTCAATGTTAAGATTAGAATGTTCTAAAATATATTTGTGGTGAAAAAAGATGTTCATGAAATAATATGTTAATATTCTTCTTTAATTCAATAAATCGTTATTAAGTTGCAATTTAAATTGTATTATGTAGTACAATTGATTCTTCCGTGTTGATACTAACATGATTATTAGACACAGAAAATTGTCCTTTCCATAAATAGAAATAGAAATCATTTGGCCGTTGATAATAAGATTTTCTCTTTCTTACCTCTAATCCAATTTACTAGACATGAAATTAGTATGCTATTTTTTGGTAGAGTCAATCCGTGACAAATATAATTTCACTATAATTCAATTAGATAATTGTACTTCCATTCGATTTTAATTGGGTAACTACACTATAAATGATTCTAATTAAAGTAATTTTATTCAATATAATTGAAAAATCAAAAAAAGTAAAAAGCATAAACTTTATGGTCTTAACAATTTACTTTGTGAACTTTGAAGTCAATATTGCCTTACTCAAAGGGCAAGAGTCAATGTTAAGATTAGAATGTTTTGAAATATATTTGTAGTGAAAAAAGGTGTTCATAAAATAATATGTTAGTATTCTTCTTTAATTCAATAAATCGTTATTAAGTTGAAATTTTAACTGTGTTATGTAGTACAATTGATTCTTCTGTGTTGGACCAAAATGATTATTAGATACCAAAAAATTGTTCATTGCCATAAATAGAAATAGAAATCATTCGGCCATTGATAATAAGATTTTCTCTTTCTTACATCTAATCCAATTTACTAGACATGAAATTAGTATGCTATTTCTCTGGCAGAGTCAATCCGTGACAAATATAATTTCACTATAGTTCAATTAGACAATTGTGCATTAATTCGATTTCAATATAATTTAATTTCTATCAAAGTAATTTTATTCAATTTCGCTAATGATAATTGATGACGAAAAAATAATTTTTTATCACGTGTAACAATGATATTGACGTGAAGTATCACTTTATTGAAATAAATGACGAGCATCATCTATGTAGACAGTTATGCCATCGATTTGTAATTCTAATTTCTTGGCGCAACTTCTAGACATTATTTTGACGAGGTCAAGCGTCAATGCACTAATAATTGATTTTAGAACAGACTTGCTTCAATGCAAAACCAAATGGTCAAAAAAGTGCAGACAAGGTTGGGTCAATACACGTCAATCCACAGTTGGTCAGGTTTGCGGGTCTAACGTGGGCTGCTACTGATCAGCTGTGACGCAGACCATTAGCTCTGGAAGGACACGTACCATACTGCCAAATGGATAGCGGAAGAAAGCCGCAATCCGCTCCCACCTTACATCTTGTGACATGTGGTGCGTCATTCGGGTTGAGGTTGAGGTTGAGGGTTGAGGAACGCAACCGTACTTTTTTTCTAAAAAAATAAAAATGAGCAAGATTGTTATGTGCTATGAATGTACAGTTGATATGCAACGATCGAGAAAACTAAAAATAGATGTTCCAATAGCAACGTTGTTTTCTCAATGTGCCGTATTTTAGTGAATGAGTAACTTTTGACTTGTAAATCATTCTACATTGAAGCTATTAAGAGAAATATTTGATAAAAACAATAGTGTCGATTTAACTAAATATAGTTTCATTATACTCAAAGCTTAAAATTAATTCACGATTTGCATATGTCGTAGAAGCCAAAAGACAAGTTTAGATAGAAGGAAAGTAAGAATAGACTCATTATCTAATAGCATAACATTTGACTTGAATTTCAAAATGGAAAGGATTTTTGCATGTAAAAATACATTTAGCAAAAAATGCGCTATCTAGTTTAAGTTGATGTATATTATGACCAATTAATTCATTAACGCATGCATCATGTTCGTGTGAAACCTTTAAGCATATGAAATTGTTGACAAGTAATAGATTTGATGAGTTGAGAGTATCGTCTCACAGAGAATAAATTTAATTCAAATTTATTAATTTTGTATGGAATTCAAACTATATAAATAAAAGAGAAATCTTGATCTGACTTTATGCTAAATTATTAAAAAAGCAGTAGAAAGTGTTTTTGTATTAAATTATAGCTGATTGTATTGGATTTTGAATCCGTCTATTGTTACTTATTTCAATTCTCGATTATGTAGTTTAAATCATATTCACGCGTTAAAGTTATGATATATAATTTTCTTTTCCACAACAAATTCAATCTATCCTAATCATGACTCGAATATATTCCTAATAGACTGCATTAAATTTTAGATTATCTATGTAGAAGCCCCAAAAAAATGGGAAATTATAAAAAATCAAGTGTTTAAAGATTACTTTTTAAAAATCAGGTCTAAAGTTTATTTATTCAAAAATCAGATATTATATTAAAACCCTAATTGATAACCATAATTTATCACTCTACTCACTCCACTCTCTCCCCTCCCCTCCCCTCCCCTCATCTCCTCTCCTCTCCTCTTCCCCTCCCTCTCTCTGTGAATGGCATGACATCAAGGACGCCACGTCGTGTCGTCGCCACCACGGAAGTAGACCGAGCCTCTTCGCGCGGAGACGCAGCAGTTGTGATCTGTACCGATTGGCAATGGAGCTCAGATTGTCGCTGCAACGACGCTAGCCATGGTTTTGGGGGCGGTTTCTTCTTCCTCCTTGCTTAGTCGACATATTGTTATTTTAGGATGGTTTTTATTTGTTGGTGCGATGGTGGTGTTTGTAGGGGTGGTGGTGCGTTGTGCGACGGTGGTGTGGTGGTTTTGAGGGGCTATAGCAAGGATGATTTTTATTTGTTATTATTGGTGCGGTGGTGGTGTCGATGTGTATGGGGGTAAGTTGTGGAGGTGTTGTGGTGGCGGGGTGAGGGTGGTCGTAGTGTTGATGGTGGATCTGGGGTTGGGGTGGGTTTGGAAGGTTTTTTGTGCGGTGATGGTGATGGTGTTTTTGTGGTGGCTGTTTTGTGTTGGTGGTGGTGATGGTGTTTGTGTTGTGGCTATTTTGTGTTGGTGGTGGTGATGGTATTTATGTGGTAGCTGTTTTGTGGTGGCGGTGGGAGTGCGGTGGAGGTGGTAATTATTTGGTCAATTTGTGACCAACTATTTGGTTATCCGTGACTGTAAAAGAATATGTGGCCATTTATTTTGGAAACCTGTGACCGAAGAATAAATCGTGACCTATAAATTTTTTGTCTGTGACTATTAAATAATCCGTGACCGACTAATTTGGAAATCTGTGACCGATAAATAAACTGTGACCTTTAAATTTTTTGATCTGTGACCATTAAATAATCTGTGATCAATTAATTTGATAATATGTGACCAATAAATAAATTGTAACCTATAATTATGTATATGTGACCATTAACTGTATAAATCTGATTTTATTGTATTTAATTAAGAAATTTTTTTAATTAATTAAATATATACCTGAATTTTGAATTTTCAAACTATAAACCTGACTCGTGAATTGGTGTAAACAATGCACCTGAGTTATGATTTTTTCCCAAAAAATTTAAATTAGACTCATATTTTTTTATGTGATGATCTAGCACCATGAGTTTAGCCCATAGAGGAGTCATATGCTCGGCCTATATAAGAAATGAAAGCCCAATACTAGTTTGATATGTTTTAAATAATTTTAATTTCATGAAATTTCACAAGCAGCCATAAGTGTTTTCTTTAAAAATATTTTTTATAAAATAAAATATGATGTAATTTAATATTTTCCAAAGATTGGACCGGGCGGAAAAATTTTTATTTTATGGATAATAAATATTTTTAAGATTTGATTTGCACACATTATTTTTCAAAAGGACCAATTTATAAGTAAAAGAAGATTTAAAGTGTTATTTGCGGATTTGTATTTGTTAGTTCCTTATTTAATTAATTAAATAAGTTGTATAAAAATATTATATATATACATATAGGTACATGCCTATACATAGGAATAAAAGTGGCATAAACGTTTCTTTATTGGTAAATAATTAAGACATTAAACCCCACCTATAAGGAAAGAAACAAAATAGCAATTAAGCATTTTCAAGTCCCTTTAATGAGAATTGAAGGCCGCCAATCAGTGTACAAAAATAAATTGGGATTGATTTTCTTTTCATTTCCTTCAAGTTATTAATATTCACTCTATTATATATACTAGTTTTAGCCCGTGCAATGCACGGGTTTCATTATTTTGAAAGTTATGTTAGCGTTGTACATAAATTGAAAAACCTAGGTAGTAAGTGGTAAATGATGTGTGATATTTGATATCATTATATATGTTTGTCTAGTATTATGTTTGGTA
>CAIGRK010142454.1:0-14231 GCA_903798315.1 Fraxinus greggii
CCTGGATGTTCGGGCCAGTTTGCGCGTTCCTCGAATAATTCTACGAGCCCTTGAAGTTTACGATCGAGTACTCATTTCACTGATTTTGAGGGAACTCGAACGGATGACCATTGAGTTGGAATCAAGATTTTAATTAAGTTTAATTTTAACAAGCTTAGGATTAATGAGAGAATGTATGATAAAGTCAATAGACAAAGTCATTTTCAAGAATGAATAAAAAGGGACAAGCAATTTTGTTATCCAATAGAATTTGAATAAACATCAAGGGTGGCCTAGTTTTGGATAGACGAAGACTTTGGAGCGCGTTACAAGCATTGAATGTGATAATGACATTAGGTTTGGAAGTCATTTCGGGGTTTTCGAGGAAATTATCAAAATCAATTGCTCATGCCTCATTGTATCCGAATATTTTTTGATGGGGTAAGATTAGGAAAATTCTGCCTGTCCAGCCCTCCTCCAATAGGGGGGGCGCCCTGTTTTTTAGCCTGTAGCATCTCTCGTAAGATTATTCGTTGTCAGTAGTGATCATCGCCTTTTTAGGTAACAGTGAGCCTCCTAATTCACTTTTTTAAAGAATTCGATTGCCGCATTACCTTTTAATCGGAATCTATCTTCTTGAGCTTTTGTCCATTCTTTGCGAATTCCTTTGACACTTTCTATGCGACGAAGGTGCAAAGGGTGGCAAATGACAGACATGGGTATAATGTTGTACACTCCAAAGCAGAAATACTTAAATTAATACTTTAATGCTAGCTGGACTTTTTATTTTCGATTATTTTACTTTTGTTTGGTTGGTTGGTACGTCTTGCTGAGCTTTTGAGTAGATATAATTATTAATAAATCAAACGACCGAACAATGAAAAAGAATTGAAATACGATCAACCCATCTGCATGCACAAAATGTCCCTCATGTGACACGTTGAATTTCATATTATTATTCATACTTGAAAATTTGTAGCAGTGATGAGCATTCAACATAATTAATATATCGGACTTTAATAGCATATAATTGGCACCTACGAATAAATTATACCAAACAAAAGCAAATATTGAAAAAATGACAGTTTAAATCTCTTTCCCGACATTTACGAAGTGTCGAGTTCGACATTTGAACGTTTGGTCTCAATAGTTTTGTTCGACAGTTAGCACCTAAGGTGACTGAAATACATTCTTCGTAACAGTAAGTGTGATAATTAATGCTCAACAACAAAATGACAAAATTTTCACAAATAATTTACCCCATACTTTATTAAAAACGGAATTCTTCACGACATTTTGTGTAGGATATTGCTATTTTTATTAAAAAAGATTTGTACAATCAAACCGAATGAATGAATAATAATTTGTAAAATTGCAAGTTAATATGCACATGTTGTATTTAACAATTCAAAAATAAGTTATAAGATAAAAATATTAAACAATTTGTAAATGTTAACCTTTCAAAATAGAAGATGAATCCAATAATATGAGAAGATGTAAAGAAAGTTGGGATTTTTGGAGAGAAAATATCGTAACCTAGCAATGTAAGTTATGATTTTTTTTTTTTTTCGCTAAGAATTATATTACCCATTTTATATTAGATATATTCAATAATTGACCTGCAAAAAGACAGGTCTAAAGCAGCTCGTACGATGCCTAAACTTCGGTTGATAAAAGTTAATTGCCATGTCTAAATTTGTAATCATGAATATATTCTAGAATATTCCATAAAAAATAAAATTCGTCTATTACAGTGACAAGCAACATTCTAGGATCTAACAATAACCAGTAATCTGTCTCTCTCTTTCTAGTCTGCTTCAATTAAAATTTCGTGGCAGTAACATTTAGTGTAATTGAATTTCCTTCTGATCATCAGGCGTTGACGATGCATACCTGTAGTGTCGTGCCCACAAGTAATAATGGAAGAAGTTCAGACCACTTAATATGCACATTAACCAGTAAAATTTTTCTAGGTGATAATGATTAAAATTACTGCCATTGAGCCATGGAGCTCGACTAAAGTTCCCAGTTATATCGTTGACTATCGCTACAAGCACTGAACTGAGATAATAACCCATGGCTAATGAAGCCCATGAGAGAGATGTTGCTAATGATCTCATGCTAAATGGGGCCTCTGTAAAGAAGAAATCCATCGTGCCAGCTAGGCTGAATAGATCAGCTGAACCAAGGAACAGGTATTGAAGTGCCACCCAAAGGAATGTGATTGGAAGAGGTTCTGTTGAGTTCATTAGGCCGGATTGTATTGCCACTCTCTTTCGCTTCATCTCGACTAAAGCTGCAACAGCCATGGCTACGATTGAAAGAATTAGGCCGGTTCCAATTCGTTGTAAATGAGTAATTCCCATTTCAGTATTGGTCAACTTTCTGAAAATTGGTACTATAACATGGTTATAGACTGGTGCAAGTATCATTATAAACAGCACGGGAAATACTGGAAGAGAAGCTGGTGGAACTCTTAAACCCCCAACTTGAGTGTTCATGGTGGCTGCTTGTTGGACTGAAAAAGTGGAAAGCTGAGCAAGGCAGCAGTTAAGCATAATGGTTGACATGAATATTGGCAGGATCTTAAGGACAGTTTTCACTTCTTCCACTTGTTTTGTCGTGCAATCGAGCCATGGGGGTGCTGCTGTGCTCATTAATGCTCTGTTAAGAAACTTGAGGTCTTCCGTTGGACTCTGGATTTCTGCGTTTCCTCTACAATGTTGTTCGTCGTCTCTGGCCTCAGTTGTACATGACAAGGTTGTGCTCGTGTGCGCTATACCATTGCTAGAATTCCTCAGAACCCAAGCATTATAAATTGCAGCCACCAAGACCTGTCGAAACATAATAAAGGAAATAGTTCTTAATTTCTTCCAACCTTGTACTGGAAAACCTATGTTTGGTAATACTAATAGAGAAGAATGGATAGTATAATGAATAAGATCTGAGCATCTTTTGCTCCGGTGTCTTCCTGAAAACTGTCAAGTACAATCAAATTTTAGTACGAACGTGCCAATGTTTTAGCCTTCTGTTTACCTTGAAAATTGTTGCAATAGGGCTTCCACTGGGAATTTTAATTCTGTAACATGCTGAGCCAAGGAGGAAAACTGGTATGGAGATCAATATGGCAGCAGTGGCGATTCCAAAACCCCAATGCCAGCCCTTATTATCTTCTATCCACACCACAAATGTGACTGCAATTAGTGCTCCACAAGAGAGGCAAAAAACATAATAATTGAAGAATGTTGATCTCTGCTTTCTTCCTGGTGGGGTATTCTCATCAAATTGCTCGGCTCCATGAGGAGGAAGCGAACCTTTTATTCCTCCAACACCTAGTGCTACCAAATAGAGGCCTGCAAATAACATCACTGATCTTCCTCCATCAACTTCTTCACATGGAATGTTTCTGTTAAATGATGTGCAGACAGGAGGTTTCAGTGAAGATATCTGAGCTTGAAGTGTGAGTATCAACAGACCCTGTTCCAATTTTACAGTCGAAATTATGTTATATACTGCTGAAGACTAAATTTTAGTGAATAATGTATCCAATCATTAAGCGATAAAACTTTAAATGAGGTAACTCTTGTTTTAGTGCAAACAAAGATTTGGGTTCAAGTCTTGCCACCACCCATTTATGAAAATTTGTGAATCTGTTAAAAGGGGGTGGCTTGAAAACAGAAGCTAAATGGAATTTCTGTCTCCTCTTTAATAATTTAAAATTTTAGTCGAGATAGTTGAATGTATCCCTATCATGACTAGAAATTTGCATATTGGTGGTAACAATATGTTGCATAGGACACCAAAGTGTTAACCAAATGTAGAACCAAAATCCCTTTAAATCATTCAAAATGCAGATTGGTGCAGTCCTTTAACCATATAGGATTTCTCTCTCTTCATGGAATTAGATTGCTTGTCAATTATTAAAACTGTGCAGTTACTAATTTATTCATAAACTGTAGCACCACACTGTAATGACAGTGGCAGCTGTTATAGTCATGGACTTGAAAATGCAAATGAGATCTAGTGCTCATTAATTTTGGAAAAATTAGTAAGAGAAATAGCACCACATTAGCAGGCATAATTTCCATCCACAAAATTTGATTGGACAAAACTAAAGGTGAGGGTCATAAATGATTAACTACGCTACAGACTCAAGATATGCTTATTGGACTCTATGAATTAACGAGCAGGAATCGTCAAGGTATTTTTGTAAATAGGTATAAACTGTGGAATTGCAGATTTTTGTAAATAGGTATAAACTGTGGAATTGCAGAAACTATCAGATTTCATTTATGAAGATGATGGCATGGCTTCATCAGTTATTGCTTTCAAACAAGTATTTGCCTGCGGTTGTGATTTGGGCAGGTAAAACAAATATTTTGTGGATGCCTGTACTCTCTATTTTTCTGTGCAGTGTCATTTTTCTGCTTTCCAGGTTTCAAATGGGCTACCTGGATGTTAATGTAGCTAGCTGTACCATTGAGTTTATAAAATATTTATGAACTATGTTGGACTGATAATATCATACACTTATCCTCTTGATTGGGGTCAACCTAAAATTTCTATGACGTGAAGGATTTTTGAAGATTACATTCATTATTCCAGTATGAATTAGGTTGCCGTAAAATTCCTACCATATAAAGAAGTTTTAGAGTGGACCATTTCTGTGTGTTAAGAGCTTGAGAAAAAACCCTGCGACCTACATCAGCAAATGAATGTAGCTCTATATTGACAGTGAACCACTACAAATTGTGTGTTTGTATTCGTTATTTTCAATTTTTATTGGTTTTTGTTCTTGAAAGGGATTAGAGTTTAACCTTAACAAACTGAAGGTCACGTATGCATATCATGTAAAATCTTTAGTGAACCTTGGAACCATACTTACAATAAATTCTGTTGTTGCACTTATCAAATAGATGCAATAGGTGGAAATGTAGGCATCAGATAAGAAGCCACCAAGGAGAGCAAGGAGGAAGGCGGTGCCCATGAAGTTGGTGACCATGTTGGCCGAACTAGATGGTAAAAAATGCATGAATTTTGACAGATAAAGAACCAAATTGCTCGCATTTGCCAGGTATGCTAGATTCTCCAAGACTTCCACTACTGAAAGATTGCAAAAGGAAGATAATTATCAATCAAATTCTTATGTTTTAAAAATGTGTTTTGTCCACGACAGGACAATTCAATGAACAACAATTTTATTTTTCTTTCTTCTTTTATACTAATGTATTGCTATGAAATAAGCCAATATTTTCACTGACCTAAGACAAAGGAGGCAGCAAGCATGCCACCATGACGGCCTTTCAGGGCTGGTCTATTTCTCCAGTCTCTGTAGCCTTCCCATTTCTTCAATTGCGTCCCCTTATCCTACAGCAATAATAACGGAAAAAGTTGAATGAACATGTCAATTTGACGGTGAAGAATCTTTATGAAAAAGAGAAAAGAGGCAACGGAGGGAACCATCTTTTGTTCCAACAGTTACAAGATCTCTTGCTATATGAACTTGATCAGAGAGCACTTAGACTAAGCAGCATCTGTGCAGGAGTAGCATTTAAATACTAGGAGAATTGGGTTGTCAAATCTGAATGGAAAAATCTGGATCCTTTGAAACTTGAAAGTGACTTAACATTCTCGCAGCTCCTTCACCTCAATTTTAATATGGTTGGCTTATCTCTGTAGTTTTTGATTTCATTTATGTGCATCCAGTTTGTGTAGATATAATTATTTTATTTTTGTTAAGCTTGCTTGAAAACATGGTTACTATTTTGAAACTTGTTTACTTGTACAAAAATCTTTTAAGCTTAGCCAAACATTCAAGTTGAAAAACTACTTTTTCCAGATAGCCAAAGAGCATTATGTGAATCGGACCCACTCATACTCATACTCATACACATCCAAAACCACAACCACTCTCTCTGTAGTGGTGAGACCACAGTGTTTGCCAATCTTTAAGAGACTGCATGCAACTTTGTCCCGTCCCACCCTTTATTGTCCTATTACCGGCCATAATAAAAAGGAGTTATCTTAATTTTTGGGGCATTGGCTACTATAAATATATCATTGGTGGCTGCTTCAGTGCTTCTTGAAAATGTGAACCTGATGTTGGTCATTTTCTCCCTTACCACATGATCTCATATAGTTTTCAATTGAAGTATAATATCTTCTTTTTGCTACTGAAGTTATCTGATGAATGGCCTTCCATCACGTGTAAATTAATAGTATATAGTTTTTTTCGGCCATCGATTTTTTTGTGTTCTTTGATCAGTGAAATGGGTAGAAGAGATGAGCCATGAAATTGTGAACTGCTTGATCTGATGTATCATCAAATTGCATGGTTAGGATTCCTTGAAAACGTCGGCATGGTTTTCTAGCATCCACTTCCGGCTACATCCTGTTTTGCCTATTCAATGCAAGTATTTCAATTCCATTCAGACTTGTGGTTGTTTATAATGTGTATAATGCAGTCTTCATTCTGTGAGGGTAGTAAAGCAGCCCACAAACTTGGTTTATTAGCCACTATGTGCAATGTAAATAACCAGTGGATAGATTTATTCCGATCTCTATTTCATTTGTGATTCGCCTGTCTGGCATGGTAATTTGGAAGGCGATATCTTTAATGAATGACGCTTTGTGCTTTGGCCTTAAAAAAAAAAATGGCTTTGATCCCTTGATTTTTTCTTCAAATTTAGCATATATTTCAGTTCGATGTGATTTATCTTATATACGAAACCATTATCATACTGTATACATGTGAAGCACTTAGAAGAGCTATTTGCTATTTTAATCAGTTGATCTTAGAAATGAACCATCATGATAGAACATCACTAATGGTATGCATTACTAAACCATACATAATAATAACAGTATTCTTAATATTGTCCAGTATTATCTAATTTATCTTAGTAAACATGTTATAGCTAGCCGTGCTAATTTGACAAATGAAAGTTTTGCGATTATAGGGCCCTTGTGATTGTGTTTTTAAGTCTCCGTAGGATTCATTTTTTTCTCTTTGTAAACTATTTATAAAATTGTCAAACGGAAGTTAAGATACTGAGTTACCGTATGTGTATTTATGGACCTTTGCGGAAATTTTGCATCCAGATGATTCTTTTGTCTTATCATTAAGAATTTAGAGCACTCGAACTCAAGAATGGTTTTGTCTGTTATCATGTAAACTACTGCCTCATAACATTCATTAAATGTATGGCTTTACTCCAGGCCACACATTTGCTGTTCATGATTTGTACAAATGGAAATACGCCACGGAATTTAGCTGCATGCATTATCTGGCACTGTTACTAGTGCTTTCTTCGGTTTACAGGTTTGATAAGCTCCATTGAAAGGGCTAGAAGTATACTGGTGGAGATCAATTCTGGTTGTTCTTATCCATAATCAGCACGTGGTTAGCATGTCAAACCCCACCTTCACTTGAGTAAATTAAGTGGATAAAGTTCAATTGGATATGCTTATAATCATGTAATGGATTCAAAAGCTGGAACTCTAATAGCTTATCTTAGTGGAAACTCATCATCATAGCATGCTGTTTCCAACTTTTTTATGTTCAAGTGCTTTTCCTCTTTCACAATTTTTGAATTCTAGAGGTTACAAGGGCATAAGAACATTATCCAGCCACTATGTTTTGCAGCATTTTTTGAGTTTTCTTCTTTGTTCTTTAATCGAAGAAGCAACCTTACGAAACCTCTTCTAATTACAAGCCGAATTAACATGTGGGATTTTGATAAAAAGTGGAAAATTCGACTTTTTTATCTTGCTAGACATAATAACAAATCATCTTATCTCATAGCTTAACTATCTGAGACGAGGTAAATCAGTTTATTTATCAACTCGTCTTGAGGGTTGTTGGAATATTTGATTGCACCATAAACTGAAAAGGTCAAGGTCCCTTTCCCATACTGAAAAGAGACAAGACAAAGCAGGGTTTGGCTGTACAAAATACATGTTCTGAATGCCCTATGGCGCCCTCTTACTTGAGCAAAGGGGCACTCCAGCTGTCTCTTTCTCAGCATAATCTTCTGGTTATTTTTAGATGGAATCATACTGGGTGGATATGCTTTACTGCGTTGTTGCAGAATCACCAGTTGCTTTACAAGTTTTATATACTAAGCATGTAAAGAAAAAATTGCTATGAAATATAATTTTAAAGTGAATTGCAAGAACTCGACCAGTTAGTATTCAGATTACTATTTTTGTCCAAAGAAACGTGAAATCCTTAAAAAATAAATCATAATTTGATTGATCCACAAAAATTTATATAACAAGGATGATTGATCTTCAGCTGTTTTTGTGGCTCCAATAGGAACTAGTTCTCTAGAATGATTTTTTTAGCCATAGTAACTGTCAAACACCATGTGCCATGGCTCTGAATTCAACCTTGTCGCCTCGACTCTCTTTTCCTCTCTTCTCATCAGTCACGGCCACAAATCCAATACCGAGTTAGTACCAACTGTCCCGTTCTGACAGGTGGTTTGGTAATATATATGTTAACTTGTAAATCGAATAATTTTTGAAAGTTCTAGCTTTTTTTCTTTTTTTTTTCAATTGGGTTGAATGAATTACATGTTCTGTGTGAATTTATTTTCGAATAAGCTGCCACCTCAAATTGAGCAAAACAAGAATTGCTTTCACAGAACTAAGAAATTCATCAGATTCGTTTGGGCAATAGCCAATAAGCAAAAGCAACCACCTCATTATCATTCTCTGATTTTTAATTAGGAATGAGTTCGCATTCCAGAAATATCTGTAGATTATTTCATATCTCTTTGATTCTTTCAATTGGGTTCTTTGATTTATTGAACAATGAAAAAATCATTTTGAGTAGTGGAATTAAGCCAAACATGAAGATTGGATCCCTTTTTTTTTTTGCAACTAGTTGAAATGGTGTTTGAAATTGGGATTTGGGAACGATCAATTTATTATTATTGATGCATAGGAGTTAGTATGTACGTTTAAAATTGATTATTCAATAAACAAATCAAGATACAAGAGTAGGCTATACGACTAAAAATATTAGATTTTATTATCAATTCCAACTAATGGCTTTCTCTAACTTGGCGATTTAGAATTGTTCATGAAAGTAATTGTTGTTTATTATGAATCTAATGTTTTATTTTTAATGAAAAATGAAGTGTGGTATTTATTTATTTATGTATTGAATTTGATATTGTAACAGTCATGAAAAAAATACTTTAAACGAAAATCCGTATTTTCGAGTGGAGAGCAAAATATTGTTGAAACGAGTGTTCAAGCTAAAATAGATGTTTGGAAAGAATTGGATTATGGAAATGTGTAGGCTACAATTGTAGTAGTGTATTGATTTATCTTCGTTAATAATTGCATTTTACTTTTTGACTGCACAATACAAGACGTCTGGGTGCGCCTCCTGATCTACATGCCCTTCAACTTGCAAATGATCATTTTTGGAATAGAGTACACCTTTTCCAAGAAAGGTTTTATGGTTTCTAAGAATTCTATCCACAATTTTCAAATGATTTTCATACATTGAATGCATAAACTGGCTCACTAGGATGACAATGAAGTTTAGAAAATAAAGAACAAAAAACATATAATTTTGCTCTTATGATTCTGTAATTGAATATGATGTTGCCATAGAGTTTTGTACCTCGACCAACTTACACCAATGTAGTTTGGACCTGAATGGATTTTTTATACGAAGCTCAGAGAGGATGCAACAGAACACAAGCATAATTACTTGGGGGCACAAGGAAATCATGAACCAACCCACTCAACTGACTAAGTTAATTTCGTATGGAAACTTGAGCAAAAATAAAACTATTATGGTATGTACACGCTACTTAAATTTTGCTGATATTGATCTCAACCCCATCTGCTGGCTTTGGATGCGAGAGATAAGTAATTTCTGCTTCAGGATTCACGAGCTCCCATCTGAGATTCAAAAAGTATGTTAGTTACTTCAACTTGGCACATAAACTGATGAAGATTCCTTTTCTGGGAATTTGATTTTGCTTTTATCATCAACAAAAACCATTCTGAAGAACCAAATGTAGAGTTCACCTGTATCCAACAACCAGATGATGAAGTAAAACCGCAACTTGTAGTCGAGCCAGTTTGCTTCCTGCACAGATTCTTGGTCCTCCTCCAAAAACTAAATATGTTCCCATCTTTGGTGGCTCCTGAGGTACAGAGGAAGTAGATATTTATAGCTTTCACATGTATGGGAAAATAGTGTTTATTTACTGGAGTTTTCTTGTTTTTCACTTACGTTCCATCTATCCGGATTAAAACACATTGGATCATCAAAATTTTCCGGATTTGTATGAAGGTATCGAATCCAGCTGATTACCTTCCAACCTTTCGGAATTTTATAACCTGTTTTCAAGAATGGCAGTTTAGATCATTAAGCACAGCTGTGCTTCCAGTGACATATATTTAAGTGTCTGAACAGAAGTGTCTCTAGTCTCTACCTTTGTAGTCGATATCTTTGCTAGCAATTCGAAAAATACAGGCTGAAATGTTGGCCAATCTAATTATTTCTTCGACCACCTAAGAACAAGTCAGGAAATTTCCCGAAAACGTAAGAAAATATTTTGGAGCTGTACATAAATTCTAATTAGGTATCTATCATTTTGTCTTTGGATAAGGAAAAATTGGGTGTTTTAATTTGTACATATACCTTATTGGTATACTTGCATGATGAGACGTCATCATAAGTAATAAAATCCCCATTCAGTTTCTTGCTAATTGGCAAGTGCTCTTCCTGCAATTTAGTAGTGATGATCAATTGATGTATCCTTAGAAGACCTAAATATATGTTAGAACCATTGGACACCAGGTCATATTTATTTAAATTTTATCTTCAATGCGCGTACGAAAATGCAGGCTGGATTTATGTTTTTATTTAAGGCCTGGTTTGGTAGTTATACATACCCGAAGCTTTTTGAGAACTTCCGGGTACTTGGCAAGATAATAGAAACCCCACGCAATGGCAAGAGAAGTCGATTCAAAGCCTGCTATAATAAGGCCGGCAATGTTATCAAGAACCTCGATGTCACGCAATGGTTTCCCCTCCTCATCTTTCATTTGCATCAGCCCACCCATTAGGTCATCTTTGGCGTTTGTACCATTGAACTTCTTCCGCTTCTCCAATTCTTCTCTAAAAATTTCAATGGCTTTCCAACGACACTGCAGTCTCATAATATCCATGAATATGTCAGTCTTTTTGAAGTGATATGTCTGGCACACTAAAAGTGAGACAGTGGTAAGTTTTATACTTTATCCTGTCAAATACAGTCTAATCCAACAAGGGAAACCTGCCATAATATTTTCCTACTTGACAAAAGAAAAAAACTAGAACAATAAATAAATAGAACAGGGCAGCAAAGTGATAACCTGGAGAGCATGATGATAAGCAGTTCCAGGTAAATTAATAGGATAAGCTCTAATGCCGTCCAACATTCCATAAAACAACTCAATTAGTGTATCCAAAAGAGGGCCAGGCTCAAAGCTGGCAAAATATTTGCCAGTGTTTTCGAATGTTACCTACAGAAAATAGAAAATTCTAGTTTTCAGAAGACCTTCCCTTCATGTTTGTATGAATAAAATTTTGTTTGATAATTTGTACCTTCTTTACTTCGTTAAATACAACGATTCTACCATTTTGTACCCATGACTCAAGGGCAGCCCTAAAACGGGGTTGGATCGTGAGGGTGATCCTCTGTAGAGCATCAGGGTGGTTGACAGCCCTTACAACAAACCTTCTCATCCTATTATGAGCATCACCTTCCATTGCTGAAAGGCTAGTGGTTCCCATAAGTTTCGAAGAAGGCCATCCTGGTGAAAAAGTAGGCTCTTGGAGTACAAATTTGTTGGCCATTGGAGAGTAAACTACGATAGATGGTGAACCAAAGAGGTGGGTTTTGTAGAGTCCTACTCCATCACCATACCTAGTCATCAAATCAAATCATTACAAGAGATTTAAAATTATTCCTTGAAGTTCAATGTAGTTAAGAACTATCTTCCTCAAGCCAAGGGGAAATTTATCAACTATAAAATTTAGAAGAATCCAATTTTATCATTCTCTTCATGGATGTCATTTTTCTCTGATATGTTAGAAATTATTAGTTGGATGTGACTGAGATTTTGTGTCTATAACCTACAAAAGGAAGTGCGTTATTACTGATGAAACTATTATGAAAATAATCAGATACAAGAAAGCACTGGCTTGTGAAACATACAAGCTTCCATATCTTTAACACAATACTCGATCATAATAAACAAGGAAACCAACTCATGTAAGAAATTCTTACTTGCGACGTTTAATATTTATGTAGTCATCGGGGTGACGAACAATCTTGAAGTACCATAGAAAAGACAGCATCTCTCCAAAGAATGGAACTCCCATGTGGCCTGGAGGGAGCTTCGTGCCGCCAGCATACACTACAGCATACCAGATATCATTCCACCACCACAGCAGCCACCCTGCTAAGGGTATTATTCCTATAATCACTGCTGTCCATATGCTAAACAAAACTTCCATCTTTTTCAGTTATGTCTAATGTCCGGGCACTAACATAGAGCCTATATATATATATATATATATATACTTGCTAAGATACCCTAAGAGATTATTCTTTCCAAATTGTGACAAAACTGTTTAACATGGCAGTGTCTAGAGAAAATTCTTAATATATAGAGAGTAGATAGTATATAAGACAAGTGTTTAAAATAAGTATCATTGCCAGTTACCAGAAAAGCATCAAAAACTGATGAAATAAAGTATTTGTCTAGAAGATACAAGTGTAGTAAAATATTTGGAACAATAAATTAACGTTTATCTTCGATATATCTGGTGTCATCATGTGAATTTTTATAGTCAATGTGATTAGTTCCTTAATTTTTAACTAATTATGTTAATTTAGTCACATGAAATGTTGACAGCAAAACCTTAATTTTACACAAATTAATAAATAAAAAACTATGGCCTCGACAATATAAAAACAAAAAATTCCATTAGAGACATCCAAAACTTTCAATTAAGTAATTGTTCTTTACAGAAAACTAAAATAGCAAACATAATTTTCTATCTTATTTCTTCAGAACTTGTGCATTATTAGCAAACAATTTTTTATTTCATATACAATTTTGATAGTTTTCTCAAAACGGAAATGGAATGTGTCCCATAAGAGTCCTGAAATTCCTTGAATATTCTCTTTCACACTGATTATGCTGTACTCAAATTTCAACTGTTTGTTGATGCAAATCCGGACATGAAACGCTGGTGTGACACGTTGGCTAATGTTGTTATAATTCTAGCATATTGTCACACAAAATTATGAAGGAAAAATTCAGGATTATGTGAAAAATTTAAATAAATAAATTGTAACGACCATGAAATGCAAGATTCGTAATTGATGCATTGCCATGGGAAAATGTGATATTCGTGGCTTAGCAAAGATTTATGTAAAAAACTTGTGAATTAATCAGAACCATTAATTAAATATAAAAAAGATTATGGAGCAGATTTTTCGCTCACATCTTAACCTTTCCTAACTTGTCCGAGTAACAAGTATTTTTAACAAATCATCCAGTTTTTATATAAATGATTCTAAGTGAGAGAAATAGGATATGAGTTAGAGAGAGAGGGATAGAGATGGAGATTGAAAGTTATTCTCACTCTACTGGTCTACAAGATCCTAAACCCAAGAAACCTGCAGGTGGATGGAGAGCCATAAAGTACATTCTTGGTAAATCCAATGCTCTATAACTCAACTCAAGCATCAACCCAGAGAAGACAAAAATATGAATATATTTTGTATCGAACTAAATTGTTTGTGTTTCGTGTCTTTTTGTTTTCAGGAAATGAATCGTTTGAGAAATTGGCATCGATGAGTCTGGTAGCAAACATCACAGTGTATTTGCGTACGAAATACAACTTGAATGGCATACTTCTTGTTAATGTGGTTACAATATGGTCTGGTAGTTCTAATCTCTCGTCAATAGCCGGTGCCATAATCTCCGATGTGTGTCTTGGAAGATTTCTCACTCTCCTCATTGGCACCATTTGCTCGCTTTTGGTAACATAATTTAGCATATTTGGGAGTTATTTTTAATTGGTTAACTTATAAATAAATAAAAATGAGTGATTAATACATGAGTAGTACTCGTGGATCCCATGAAATATGTCAATAAAAGGTGATTTTGATTGATCATAAACAAATTAAATTTCTTCATCTTTTAGATGAATTAGATTTCCT
>CAIGRK010142513.1:0-13011 GCA_903798315.1 Fraxinus greggii
TATTGTTTGCTAAATTGGCTTAGTGTTGTGTTTTTGTTTTTATTGACTTTTCTTATTAATTTTTTTTTCAATTTGACGGTTGGAGTTTATATTTATAAAAAATAATTTATTTTCGTGATTATTAACCGAACTGAGCTGAGCCGAACCTATTTACGCGGTTATGGTGCGGTTATGGTATGACCAAAAATTTGGTGATGCTGTTATGATTTTAGCTGAACCGATCCTAAACCGAACCGTTGCCATCCCTACTCATTAATTTATATTCATTGCCCATGTTCGTGTGAAAAAGATTATTTGAAAAGTGAATCTTTTGGAGAATACGTGGTTAAAAAATATTAATAAGTTGTGGAGGAACGTGAAAATATTTTTCTTAAATTTGTAATCAAAAAATGAGTGGATTTTTCCAATAATCACTTTCAAATCCAAAATATGCAAGGTTCATACGGCACCCACCACTTCCCAACACCAATTCCCATCTACTTGTCCCAAAGCATGACTCTCTTTTCTTTTACTTTTAACTTTTTTTGTAAAATTAAAGTTAAGAATAAAATTGGGGTTTTAATAAAATGTTTAAGAGTTTTTAATTAAATCGATGGTAAGATTGTCCATAAGAACTTGAGTGCTACCAAAATAAAAGATTGAAGATGTAAATATTACTTTTTAATTGTTGAGGACCGAAGTCCAAAATGTCGACTTTGAGTGAATACGGTTTAACCTTTCTACCTTTATTACACAAATAAACGCATAGTTTTCTTATATTTTCGTAAAAATTGATTTTTCAATGAAATGTTGACTGGTTGATTAAAGCAGTGGTAGAATTGTCCATTAGGGACCCAAGTGATACCAAAATAAAAGATTTAGGGTGTGTTTGAGCCACATTATTTTGAAAAAATTTATTTTAGAATAATAAATTGATGGAGAATGTGTGGTTGAAAAATAATGAAAAGTTATTGATGTGATGGAAATTATTATTTTATTGAAGAATGTGTTGTTAAAAAAAATAGAAAAATTAAAATGAAAAAAATAATGTGTACCAAACAGGACTGAGATGTAAAGACAGCCCAGTGATGATTCAAGAAAAAAGATTACAGAAAATTGGAGCTGACAAAATTGGACGTACATGGAAAAATATAATTTATTCATGTTGCTGAATTTCAATAGTAAAAAGAGATTATGCCATGGCATTTCCCTACTAACTGGATATCGAAATGTAATCCGAATTAAAACCTGCAGAATAGGATTGTGATGGTTAATCGAGCGGCCTCATCCCCATCTTATGATTGCAGAACCCCACGTAAGCCCAGCTCCAAATCCCGCAGCTGCAATTGTATGGCCTGCCTGAACCTTCCCACTCCGTACAGCTTCGTCCAATGCCAATGGAATAGATGCTGCACTTGTGTTACCATAGTTCGCTAAATTTGACAAGACGCGTTCCGATGGGACCTCTAAGCGTGTCGCTACAGCATCAATAATCCTCTGGTTTGCCTACATGTAACCAATCCCGACATTTTTCTTAGTCATGATTGATACAAACACATAAATACTATATGTTGCCCGGAAGAGCTTTAGAGGAAACTGGCTTAAGATGGCGTCCTCCGTAAGCTCTTCTACAAAAGAACATGAACAGAAGTAGAAGCTATCCAAAACAGGCTCTCAGAAATTATTTATTCTACAACTTAATTATTTGCTTACGAGTACATTTTAAAGCCAGATATGCTCTTAGCCATAATCACTGTCGAATTTTTTTTTTTTTTCAAAAAGATTGCATTCCACTTCTACACACCATAATGTCTCGCGCACGAAATCTTATATGTTCTGTTTCATACCTGATGAAGAAGCAACCAATCTAAGTTGGATCCGGTGAGACCTGCCTTCTCTAGAGCGTATTCAATAGACTGTGGAACAACACGAACAGCAAAGCGGAAGACCTCTTTACCATTCATCTGGATGCAGGAGTAGGAGGAAATTTTTGGGGGAAATCCTACAGCTGAACCATTTGTACCCAGCACACAATCCGTTTCATTTTCCTTGATGGTGGCTTTTAAGTGCCTGCAAAAGGCAGATACTGCTTGTTTATCAATATAGGTAAAAATACATGACTGGTGAATGATAGCCGATACGTACCTCTGCCCTTCACCATCACTATGCAAGTCAAATGCAAATAAACCATCCTCCTCACTATCACAGGCCTGCAGATCAATGGAAGAAATAAAATAACTTCATGGGAAACTGACATTATCTCCATAACATCACTTCTTAGAAAGAAGGAGACCTTATGAAAATTAAGGTAGTATGTCCCTAACATGGGTATTTTAGAAGTTCCATTTTTTTCAGCTAATGGATGTTCAGTGTTATTCAAGTATATAAACTGGCATTCCACACTCGCAAAGCAAACAGATACATAGTTCAGGGTTATTTACACAGTCGCACTTTCGTTCTCTCGTATTCTATGATGCTCGGAGTCGGGTACAAGTACGCATCTAAGTGCCGGATCTTTTATTTTTTAAAATGTGGGATAAGCAACATGACTAAAAAGACTTCAAATTTCGGATATGGGTACATGAATACATCTTTCAAACTTCAATTTTATTTTATTTTTACTTTGATAATGCAGTATATATATATTTTTTTTGGAATTAAAAATGATGAATCGAACGTAAAAATAAAAAAAATGATTAATTGTATTATTTGAATATTTTATTAATCTAAAATATGTGTTGTAAAAACAATTATATTATTAGCCGACTCATATCCATATTAAAAATGGCCAAAGCTCCTATTAAACCCACCCATATTCATATTATTAGCCCAATAAAAATGGCTCACGCTCCAATTAAACCCTTCTTCTTCTTCCTGCTATTTCTTTCTAGACATCTTCCGTCTATAGCCACACTGCCTCTGAGGTAAATCTAAAAATTTTCTAAAGATCTCTTGCCGTGTCCAGTTAAAGCTTGAAGAATCTGACCCGTATTCCGTACCCGTACCCCTACCAGTGTTGTGTTGACACGGCTACTCCAGCTGGAATGGAGAGTCCGTGCATCACAGCTTGAATGTCGAAAGACAGAAAATGAAAGCAATGAGTATAAAATAACATTTAAAGATGCAGATTTTATGTGAGGTGTTGGTTATCACAAGGGATGAAAGCATATGGTACATGATAGAATATAAACCCGACAAAAACATTGCAAAAAGCTTTCAGAATCCACAAGCCAAATAGCTTATGCAGCATAGAAATGGAAGATGGGGACTGATTAAAAATCCATTGTCCCTAGTGAATAGTGATAGTTCACAACATATACAGAGTGCAACACATGGCTTGCACTATATTTAATCATTTAGACCAAAGCTGTATGTAAAGAATACTAAGATCGCCATGCCCAGGTCATGACATACCAGACCTATGTTTACTATTTGCCAAATCCCACTCAACAACTTGATTGTAGATTACAAACTGTGGATATATCAAAGCAAAGAAAGCAGTTTATTTGCTAAAATTTTTTGAGCGGTGGGAACAGACAGCTTATTTAAGGTTCAGTTCATAGTCAATTTGAGATTTCTTGTACGAGTAAAAATCAGTGTTATTGCTTGCATATGCTATTGAACTATTTACCAGCATGACCATGTTCCACAAGCACACGGGCACTGGCAACACCCTCAAATTTCGAGAAATTTCTTTTAAATATTCATACATTTCGTATTTTTCTGAAATTCACCCATTGATAATTCCAATATTCATAAATTTGGACCCATCACAATCCACAGAGCAGTTGTGCACCACAGCTGAACACTAGGAAGGATGACTTTGTGCATGTTTATGCAGGCACATATTCACAAGCGTGCTTGCAGAAAACAAAAACGCAAAATGGATTTCAAACATGCTCATTATATATACAACTCGAAAAAAATATGGAAATAAGAACACTTTGCAGAAAGTGAGAGAGAATCAACTCCCAAAATGCAAAAAAATGAAGAACTGACTTCAAATCAATGAGTACGGTAGTACATCCCTTCGTTTTGTTTCCTTCATAATATCCCTTCCTTACTGGGAAACCAAGCAGAACAAACGGAACTAAAAAGATAGCACTCAGTACCTGCACCAACACTGCGCCAGCAGCATCACCAAAGAGAATGCAGGATCCTCTATCTGTCCAATCAACATAGCGAGAAAGAGCATCGGCCCCTATTACAAGAACATTTTTAAAGCCACCCCCTGCAATAGACAGCAACAGGATTTAAGTTCTGATTAACTCTGGAATGCAGGTGATACTGTAAATTATACAGCTATTAGAACCTCGTTACCATGTAGTACTGAAATTTTACCTCTAATGTGGCAAGCAGCTGAGACTAATCCCAACACAAACCCACTGCAAGCAGCTGTGATATCGTAAGCCAATGGATTATTTTTGCAGCCAAGTACCTTTTGAATCTGGCACATTAAGCAATTATCAGGAAGATCTTAAGACTCCTGGGAAAAATCCAGAAGCAAAAAAGTAAAATATCATATACATTGTATGAGCTCATTGCACAAAATGAGAAGCAAATTAAGCACTAAGAAGCATATAAATACTTGACAACAAGACAGAAAATGCAGAATATCGGTAAAAACTCAGCTACGAGGGTCATAGTTCGAAGACGCAAGTCTCTTTATATGATAAATAAATGTGTCACTAGATTTTCAACATGGAAACAGAGCCACAATATAATTTTGACAAAAGCGTACATTAGATTTCAAAGCTATGAACTCTCCATTCTATGCAGCCAATGTTTCCCAGTATAATCCATACTAATAGAGCTGAAATGATTCCTGTCTTTCAGTCTATAAGACCCTGAAACCGCCTTATCTATACATTTAGGTCATTAAGGCAAAGGAATTTATTTATTTATATTTTATCGTCAACGCACTTCCTTATGTGCATGTCGGCAGATTCATTTAACGAATGCCTAGCAATATAATTTTCATAAATGGGTGGCCGTAAAACTTGACAAATTTTGCCTGCTCCACGATTGTGCTAAATTGCCTCATCTAAAAGCTAAGCTTAAGCAGGAGAAGCAAATTATTTATTGATATTTTACCTTCAACATAAATCCTCCGTTTTAGAAGTTCATTTCTAAATACTTAAAATTTTAAATCAAATTATTACAGGATATAATTACAAATGCACACCTGCGGAGCACTGCCAAATAAATCCTCTGGAGTTGAAGTACACATCAACACGAGGTCCACATCACTAGGATCAACTTCTGCCATCTCGAGAGCTTTCTTAGCCGCCTCTGCAGCCAGAGCTGTCAAACTCTCTTTCCCTGTAACTGAGTGAGTTAGATGAAAGCAAAGTAGGTTTGAATACTTAAAATATCACTACTATATGTAACACCCCGAATTTTTATTTACTATTTTCACATGGGACTAAATTTAATGTTGGTAATTTAATAAATAAAATAGTCATTAGTCCATGTCTAGCTTTGTCGTCACACTAAAGTCCAAAAGTTAAAGAAATTAGCTTAACCCACTTATTCGCAAAAATGATTTATTTTCTTATGTGTATTTTATAAAATTTACCGTATGTTTTATTTGGATTTAATATTTAAGTATCATAAAAGCTGATAAGAAGAAATAACATAAATTAGTTGTAGCTCATATTAAATAACATAAATTAGGCTCAAGAAGATTATTGAGACTCTTTATATTTGAGTTATTTTGATAGAAAGAAAACTTAGAAAAGTATTCTAAATCCTATATTTTATTAATAAAAGAAAATTTTATATAAATAAAATAATAAAAGTAACCTCACTTCAGGTATGGCTTTTTCTTGGAATTTGAAATGGTGTTATAATTTAATATATTAAACATAAATAATTCATAAATTTAGATAATAAATTAATTAATTAGCCTTTTGAATTTCCACACTCAATTATCGGACGTGATTGATTGAAATAAAAAATAAATTAATTGACCTATTGAATTTTCAAACTTAACTTTCGAATGGGTTGATAGACGTTTTAGTTGATTGGTAAGCATACAAGTGGATATTGTGTGTGCGTGTGAAGCCTTTCATTTACCCATGCAGAAAGTGATTTAAACACGTTAACACACACACTTGTTGAAAATGAGTATCCCACATCCAGAATATCACAAGTTGGGTTTTCATTCTCTTACAAACATTCTATCCATTTTTAATTATTGTCTCAAGGAATATTTTCAGAATTTTTGATATCAATTGAGGTAAGAATACACAGTGCAAAGTAGTAAATTCTTATTTCGTAATGTTTATATAAATTTTGGCATGAAATACTATAAGGCCTTCTGATTGGTTTCTATGTTAAATCCTTAGGGATATACCGTTAGGTCAAATATGTAAATCTTACGGGATATAAGAATTTTTAAGAAATTCCTTGAGCTATTGGATATCGCGACCAGTTTACTTTAAATCTAAGAATATTGGTCTATTATGTCATTTTATATTTATATCATATAAAATAAGAATANAAATTTTGGCATGAAATACTATATGGCCTTCTGATTGGTTTCTATGTTAAATCCTTAGGGATATACCGTTAGGTCAAATATGTAAATCTTACGGGATATAAGAATTTTTAAGAAATTCCTTGAGCTATTGGATATCGCGACCAGTTTACTTTAAATCTAAGAATATTGGTCTATTATGTCATTTTATATTTATATCATATAAAATAAGAATACGCAAGTATATTTACTGAGTGTTTTCAAAATACTCACTCTTACAATAACCTTAAAACGGGTCGTGTGGACGTGTGGCAGATTGACCGAGTGATGCTTACGGGGTCGCCAAGTAAAATTTCTAGAAATGATAATTGCAAATTTTTATTTGAAGAACATATTTATGTTAAATTTTGTGAGCGTTATTTAGTAATTTTTCTGTGTTTGAGCATTTGATATTCTATGTTAAATTTAGATTGATTGTTTCAAATCGTAGTATTTCAAGATTTTATTTAATGAGAAAATTTTTGCTTAAAATTGTTAGTTTATCATTAACGATTTATCGATCAAATCTCAAAATTCGAATAAAAGTGAATTTCCTCTTAAATTAGAAAAATAAGATTTTTTTATAACACTTCAAGTCTATTTTTTTAATTAAAAATAAATAAAAATGAAATAGATTTCGGGGCGTCACATTAAATACTCTCCAAAATCCAAAACCACCCACAACATTAAGAATCATGACATCAAACAACACTCCTACATATGATAACTACCCGTAAAGAAGGAAGGATAAGTTTCAGGAAACCCAGCTATTTGCCAGAATGTTTTTGGTGCTCATAGGTGTGCGTAGCTTAACTTGAATGGTGTTATGAAGCCTGATTCACATTCAAAAACTCAGCATGAACATAAGCAGGCTCAACCTTTAGTAAGCTCAGGCCACTCAACTTAGAAGAGGATCATAAATGTATATATTGATCATACCGTTTCATCAATCCAATAATCACAATGACAGCATATGGTTACATTAGTTGAATTTCTAATCAAATTGTTATCTATTATAAACAAATCGACCAAGTATTCATGGTTAAGCTTCTTGGTCTTTCGCTAACTATAATTTTAAATAACTGCCAAATGGAAATTGACGAGGAAGGATATTACCTCCATAACTTTTGCTTTGGCATATCAATGTACAATGTAGCTACACTAGAGTGGCTTTAGGCCTCTTGGAATTTATAGATAGATAGTTTCCTTAATAAAGTCCCAAATTGATAAGCTACTAGGTGATAATTTTATAAGTGTTAGAACCAAAATATGCACAAACCTGCTAACATGAATGCATAACTCGCATATAAACCAATAACACGGTTGATTCTGACCAAAATCACAACCAGTTTCCATAAACTAATTCATGCATGCAGCCCTTCTGCTCATGTTTATATAAGTAAACTAGAAACTACACACAGCACTGATTCTCAAGGTCTAAGTAACCTAAAACTACTCGTAGGACTTATGTTCAAGCTTTAAGTAACCTAGAACTGCACACAGAGATCAGACAAGCATCAACTGCCAGGAAAAGCTTACCAGAAAGTACTCTTCTATTTCGTATTCCTGTCCGAATAGATATCCATTCATCATTAGTATCAACAATTTTTGCAAGATTGTCATTAGAAATCTGAAGACCTGGTACTGCCGAACCACATCCAACTAACTTGCAGCCTCTGCTGACAAGCCTGCAAAAATTTTATATCAAAACTAGAGAGCGGATGAAAGCATTAACCATCTAATGACAACCCTATGAAGACAAAGACAACCAATTTGCCTCATTTTCATTATGTGACACAGGGAAGTTAGTTTTTGAAAGAGGCCAAGATGACAGAAAAACAACAAACTAATACCAAAAATGGAAAGCTTTTTAAACAGAAAAAATCATTAAAAAAGTCATTTAAACTAGTCATCCATCGAGGATATCAAAAGAAGAACCTTTTAGGCTTTAACAAGACGAGGGACTTTTTGCAATTGACGTAAACTTCTGATTGTACAAATAACGCCTCCATTTGGGTTTCAATTTCCTTTCCTAAAATTCTACTTTTAAAAGTCAAACAATAATTTTAGCCACACATTTCGTAGGATCCATATATACTACTCACTTATCAACCACTCACTTCTCGAAAAGTAGAAGTTTAGCAATAAAAAAATAATAATTCGAAACCCAAACAGAGGCAACATTAATACGCTTGAGTCGTGATAAATGCTCGAACATGCATATGGATTTGATTAAATTTGTACACAATGCAACGATATAATTATTACTTGTTATGTTTGAAAATGTATATCTTGTCTAAACTGGTCCCTTTTTTTTCAAAATTTAAACTTGCAGCACTGTATTTACTTGCGGGCAAAATCATTTACATAATAAGAAGATTTAAAGCTAATATCCAAAAATTTACATTTTTTAAATACAAATTTCCTGTTAATAAGCTAAAATTGTGAGAAACGTTGAAAATAGATAATATTCAATGCATTCTAACAAAGGGAAAAATACATAGAACCATCACGCAGTAACACAATTCACTTCTTAAGGGATCTCATCCAATTCATGATTACGCCAGCCACATACAAGATTTAGATACATACAAGATTTAGATGTCCAAAGATTATTATGCTGACACCTGTGAATCCTTTTTTAATAAAATCTATACAGAACCGATAACCTTGGCTGGTAATTTCAATACAACCATAAGAATAAACAACAATGCCGAGCAACCTTATGGACTGAACCTACCATCTTTTACACCCCGAGCAAGTTGAGAAACTACTTTATCCACTTTACTCATACGTCACAAAACTCATAATTCCTAACTCCAATGCCAGCACATCTACTGGCCTGTGCGATGAAAAGCATACTGAATAATGTTACCGATGACATTTTAGGCAAATGGATTGGGATTGCCGAGCTCCAATCCAAATAATAAAATTTTCCCCAAAAGGACTTTTGTTATACAGCTGAAAATGTCGATTGTCCAAACAAAAGCCCATAAAATGGTTCAGACACCAGGTGACATGCAAGAGTAGTAACTCTTCCTTTCCCCCAAACTTCATTCACCTAGTAGTTCTCATTCTTATTAAGATTGACATAACTGGAAACATTTCAATTACAAAACCTTCGGTTTTATTGCTCAGTCACAAAACTCCAATAATTTCACTATTAAAAATACGTCAAATCGAATCCTCATCCAAAAAACTCAAAATCTTAAATATTTTAAATCAACACCAATAAAACCTTTTGTCAATTAAAAGATTAAGCCGATTAAAACTGGGTAAAGATTAAAACTACACGAAGAACTAGTTACCTGGGGACCCTAGATTCAGAAGGGGAGAGCTTATCTGCACCTTGGACAGTGCTGGAACACAGTATTCTCTTGGAGACACCCTCGGAAAACCAAAACCCAGATTGATAAATGCCTATAGATGGAGTAAATCTCCTCCTAACAGTAGGCACCGTTGGTGTATACAGACCAGATGCACTTGCCATTTCTATTGGCAGATAAAGAGGCAATAAAGGTGGGTTCTTTAAACTTATTTATACAAAAAATAGAGCACCCAGAAATTAATTCGATTTCCTCAAAAGAAATGAAAGCAGTTCGATTAGAACTGAAATATGAGGGGAAAAGAAAAAAAGGAGACGGAAAGAACAACGGTAATTTTTTTCACTATCTTTGAGGTGTCCCCGGTGATGAAATTTTCGATGAAAATGAGAAAATCACTATGCAGTTTGTTTTCCCTCCCTCTTTTTTATCATACACAGATGAGTACTTGCAGTTGGCAATATTAGATACAGATTTCTGTCTCTAAATGTATCTCTCTGCAATCTCCAAATTGAAAATCTTCCTTGTTTTGCTGGGTTTGGTACAAATTAAAATTTAAATTGAAGATAACAATTAATGAATTCACAATTTTTTAGCTATATGGCTAAAAGTCAAAATTTTGATGTTGGTCCCCATTGTACTGTCTCAATAGCATATTAGTCTTGAACTTCTAAAAATGAGGCAACAAAAATTGAAATTATTCGTCAATAGTTGAAGGAAGCCGAACGTTGGGTTTAAGTGACGTTCTTTATACCTAACAAATGCACGGAAGGATCATTAGGGCTGGTTGACACAAATATATAAAATATAGTACAAAGAATGTAAAGCTATATTAGTAATCTTGAACGCTATAGATTGAATATAATTCATACCAAAAACTCGTGAACAATATAATAATTATCATTCGAGAATAATGAAATCTATTATTATTATTATTGTTGTTGTTGTTGTTGTTATTGTTGTACAATCAGTAAAATATAATCCAAATATCCGACAAATTGTCATTTCAAATGTTACGAGTCAAAATTGGGATAAAATCTTATTTTCATAAAGATTGGATAGTTTGTGCAACGATTGGTAGGGAATTGGATGGTCCAGTTATTGGAGGTCAATTATGCAATTAAAATAAAATGTTGGGAACAATTTGATCTTTTTATATGTTGGAGAGAAATTTGATATTAGGACAATAGGTTAGGGATCATTAGTGCAATTTGATCTTTCAAAAATATCCAAACATTGTTCTAAACCTCAAATTTTCTTGTTCTAACAATTAAAGCTGTTCCTAGGTTGGTTGAGCTACATTTTGGTATAATGTTGGTGAGACTCTCCTCCAAGTGGATAAAACGAGGCTGTGATCAGCTAATATCGTGTTACTTCTTGCTCAAATAATGTGACCTTAAATTTAAATTTAATTAAAGAGGCGTATAGGTATAACGATGGATAGAGTCTTTTATTATACCAAAAAATGTCTTCAAATCAACTTAAGCTCGTGACTCATATTTATTAGTTCCATGAATTATATTGAAATGAGCGTTCAATCAAATAGGTGGGTAGGTGTAAAGATGAATGGAGTCGTTGTTACCCTAAAAATATCTTTAACATAACTTAAACTCGTGACTCACGTTTAATATTTCGATAAGTGATAGTGAAAAGAGCGTTTAAATAAATAGGCATGTAGGTGCAAAGACGAATTGAGTCGTCATTACCTTTAAAAGTCTTTAACTTAAGATGGTGGGTCACATCTATTAGTTCGACAAGTTATATTGAGTGTGTTTGATAGATATTATTGAGAAAAGAATGTATTTTAAATAGTGATATGATGAGAAATGTGTGGTTAAAAAATAAGGAAAAGCTATTGATGTGATGTAAAATATTATTTTATTGAAAAATGTGTGGTTAAAAATGAATTTTAAAAGAATGTATACCAGACAAGAGCTGAAAAAAGATACATTTGAACTCAGTAGAACAATTTTATTGGCACATAGTAAGTACTTCAGTCTAAAATAACAGAATTATTGAATAAGATTTGGTACAGCATTATATATTTGGTTAATTTGCATTAAAGTACAATTTAATATATATATTTTGTTCAATTCAAACTAATTTTCCAACTTCAAATCTTTTTTCAAATAAAATAAATAGCTCATGTTTTGTATAAATTTTACACAAATTCATTTTGAACTTCTCATTCTCCCAATAAAATATTTTTGTACATGGATCTGTAGGTTTTTTTTATACATTTTAACTATATATTCATCAAAAATATAATTTTTCACAAAATTTATTTTCAAAACGTTTACGTCGAACAGGCCCATTGTATTTTTCTCTGCAAATTTCGAACTAAATTGTTTGAATATAATTTTGGACCAAAAGAATATTTATAGTCAGTTTTCATCACAGCGGATTGATTTCAAGGTAGAATTGTTGCACTAATGTGTCCATTGATCATCACACGAAATGCGTGCTATATTTGATCCCACGTTGATAACTTCTATTTATTAATATTCATACATTTTTTGGGATTCACTGTTATTCATCTTGATATTTCTTTTTATAAACTATTTATAATTTTGCCAACCGGAGGCTTAGAAAATTGCAGGAAAATTTAATGAAATTCAGTAAACACTATCTGGTAAATTGTTTTAGGAAAATCTGTTATTTCGTAGTGAAATAATCTGAGAACAGGGATTTATACATACAGCTTAATTGTGATAGGTTAATTTTTAGGTTAATACCCCAAGTACCGGGCTGATTTTCACAGGGCCTTTACAGGCCACTAACTGCAGAGCCGGGCCCCACATCTGCATTAAAAAAAATTGTGGCCCCACCCCCCACTTGTATCTAACCTGGCAGGAGCCTGTAAATCATGCCCCTGTACTTGTAGCATGGTTCTAATTTTTATTTGCATTTTGCTTTCGATTTTTTTGGAGAAAATAGGGTTGGGCTTTCTAACCTTTCATGAAGTGTGGAATAATCTCTTCCTCCTTCAAAATTGAGGTGCTAACACTCAATAGCACATGACTTGTTTATGTAAGGATTTTAATCGAACATGTGAGCTTATATGTGAAATATTGTGTATTAAATTAAAGGCTATCAATCTTTGGTTAAGCCCATTTAAAGTGATCCAATAAGGTTTCAGTATTTTGGGTTTTAAAGCATTTAATTAAAGTATGGGCTAATATGTGTAGA
>CAIGRK010142553.1:0-10703 GCA_903798315.1 Fraxinus greggii
TAAATTTATAACGAATTAAAAAAATACGAGCCGGCTCAACCCGCTAAGGCTCGAGCCAAAAAGCTCGGGCCGAGCCTCATTTTTTGGCCAAGCTTTTGCTCGACTTGACTCAAGCCCAAAAAAGCTTGGACCTGTTTTGCTCGAGCCGAACCCGAGCTTTGAGTTTCGACTCGACTGACTCGTTGACATGGCTAATATGAGAGAGAGATGAGATAAAGGGAGTTGGACTCATCGTTTAGTCATGTTTTAAGTTTTTTACGTGTAGGATATATCTAAATTTCGTCTAACCACGTTTAAATTTAAATTCTTAAAAGTTTGAAATTTGATCTTATAATTTATTTACTCTTTTTGTTTCTAACATATATATAGACAACAGACTTATAAAGATGCAAACAAAGACGAATCTATAATTTTTCTGGACAAAAGAAAAATGCACATCAAATTCTATGAAAGGATTGATTATTCTCTTTTTCTCTTGTTCACTTGTGCAAAATCAACCTATGTGAAAGAAAATGGGAAATTGGCACATGTAGTGTTTAATTTATGGGGTTGATGTGCAAATGATCTTTTAACCTTCAAGTTTGGTGTAATTATCTCTTAACTTTTTACTTAGTGGACGTAAGTGGATATTTTAAATGATTTACATCCAATTAAATTGTCGAAATTTTGATACAAGGACTGAAATATCATTACTTTAGTTAAATAAATAAAATAAGTAAAAAAATGAAAAATATAAGACAAATCCTACCAACTAATTTCCCATAAGATTTCCAATGCAATCGTGATTTGTTTGATAAATGGTGTCATACCAGGAAGATAGAATGCGTTCTAAAAAATTCTTTTCCAACAAGTTGACAGAGACTCTTTCAAAATGATGTAGAAGTAGTTATTTTCTAAAGTTTCATCTGGATTCATAAGTTTCGTTAGATATTCTAAATCAGCGTAACTTATGTTTCATATGTAGTTTTAAATGTGATTACGTTGTTATTTTAAGAAAATAAAAGACACCTAGATGATAATCTATATTATGTATTAGAAACAAATTTTGAACCTAAGTGTCTAATCATAAGACATCAATATCATGTAAATTAATATCTCATCCATATGTAGAGTCAAACCCACTTTCTCTTCTTACTTTATAATTAATATATTTAATAAATTACAGATTTCAATATTTCATTTCTTACATTATTCAATTTATATTTGAATTGATTAACGTTGTCGTTAAAAAAAAAATTTCAGTAAAAAGAGTGATAAACCAATTAATGTTTATTGAAAAAAAATGAAAAGTCAAAATAGAGAGAATTGTTGAACGGTATAATTTTACTCTTTAAATTTAAAGACGATTTCTATTATGCATAAGATATTTTATTTTTTATAAATAAAGAGTCTTTTAGAGAAGGTTTAATAATTGCATTTTCTAAGTTACAAACTTCAACACTCTAATTCCCAAATTATTTAAATCACACTTGAATTTGTTGGTATCGATATTTTAAAAGCAATATGAGGAGAAAACAAAAAATGTTTGCAAAAAAATAAAAATAAAAAATGAAGAGACAAAATATGTATTATTGAAGTAGAAATTTTTTTTTACTCTCGCGTGAGATATTCTTTATCAATAACGAATCTCTTAGAAATGTCCTAAGCCTACCAAAAAGTAGAAATGCTTAAAAGTAAAGATTTAGTTCTTGTTTGATAAAACTTGTTAGAATTTTATTAACTTTTAACAACTCATTTCATGCTATTTACAATTTTTACATAAAATTTCTCCTAGACGAGTTTCGCATTTTTTCTTTTAGAATTTTAGTACAACCTGCTACTTTTTTATAGGCTTAGTGTTTTTTTTTTAAAAAAAATTAAATCATAGAGACAATATTATATACTCCCTTGTTCACGTTTCAAAAATATCATTAATTTTTCTTAATTTTAGATTTGCGTATTACATATATTCCTCGATCAATTTTTAGATGGGTGATTATATAACCACCATAATAAATATTTGATACACTACAATTTTTTTTTTTATTTCCTCAAATAATCATGAGTAAAATGACATAAATATCCCATTTATCATCCACTTGTATTATTCATTTCATTCGTACACCACAAAACATATATAACTCATATTCAAATATATTCATGCAATGATTTATATAGCAAAAATTCCGACATTTTGATAGTTATATTACCACCACAAGAAATATTTTTACCCTGATTATTAAATGAATAAATTCTCACTTTAATATATTTCAAGAAATGCCCATGATAGGGATTTTTGAGGGAAGAGGGGGCGGTCGCGGAAGGAGTGGGAGATGGGGGAGGTTCCGATGAGGAAATTGGAGAGAGAGAAAATGTTCGCTTAAGGCTGAGGCAAATATTCTTAAATGGGGAAGAGAAACTCAATCTCAATCCATTGGAAGAAGCAAATATGCTTAAATATTTAGATAATATATATTTACTGAAAATAAAATAAGTAATAAAAATAAAGTTTTTTTTCTTTTTGTAAATACAAATCAATTCTTAATCGTGGTGTATTTATTGCCCTTTTGATTTTTATTTATAACTGTAAATTTATTATGATGTATTTATTGAAAATATGTGTTGTGTGACTATAATGTGGTGTAATAAAAAAAATTGTAGTGGTAATATAATTACACTTGTTAGATAAACATCCTCTAAAATGAGGTTGATATACCTAAAATGCCACTCTGAAAAAAAATATGGTTTTTTACAATTAGTTATAATTTAATTTTTATTTAATAATTAATCAGTATTAAAAAAAACTTTCACATACACAATTCTAAATAAAGTTGCTAGTGCAAATTTAATAATTTAAAAAAATTAATTAATTATATAGACTACGTATGTGTCTGATATTTTCTCTAAATTTTAAGGAAAAGGAAATTGGCTTTTGGGTCCCACTTTATCTCAATGCGATTAATCTATGTGTACATAGGAGTACACATAGAGGTTGACATAATATGTACGGAATGAGGCCCTAACATGGACCTTAGGGCACGCCTTATGGTCTTGACAAAAATGGGGCTACCGTTGATATCATGCCTTATTGAGGTAGGTCATACTATGTGTACATAGGAGTGCACATAGAGGTTGACATAATGTGTACGGAGTGAGGCCCTAACATGGACTTTACCCCACTCACATTATAAGACCATCTTCACAAACTTCTTCTACTCGTCCTGAATAACATTAGAGTTGGATGTTTTGCTTGAGTTGCTTAATCGCTCATTAGCCCAATGCTCAATTGCGACGAAGTTCTACAAAACTATCATTCCTCGGAATTTAAATGTGAAGTTAGATGCTACTCCAAAAATAAAGTATACATTCAAATTTCTAGACAATTTATCAATAATACACTTGAAAAATATCAAATGCACAAGTAATTGAAACGTGAATATGGACAAAAATATTAAACAAAGCGAAAGAACAATAAAACATGAATTGTAAACATTATTTCCATTAAGAGAAGTGAAAACAAATTGTCGCATTATAGGGAAAGTCAAGATGTGAATTATCCAATTTACAAACTATTTAATTGGTGTACATAAACTCAAGTAAGAAAGACCGTCAAAATTCTTGTGACGTAACCGTAGACAACGACGTCTACCCAAAATCATGTATCACTATCACATTGTAATTGTTATCTCATAATTTGTACCCTCATTTTTTATAAGACAATTTTAAAAAGTGAACTCTATCCAACATAATCGTGAGGGAGAGACGGGTCTCTATCCACTGTTCATTTGCTAAAATGCTGATATTTATACTAGTTCTCAGCACTAAATTTTTTATAAGATTCTTCAATTTGTTGAATAAGAATAATGTAAGTGATTCGCAATTTCCCGATTGGTATAGCTAAAAATCAAAATTTTAGTATATTTTGATAAAAAAATATTGAAATGCGTGGTCTAAAAGTTATAAATCTCATAAAATTATGTGATTAAAATTAATTATTAAATTCGACTTCAATTTTTATTAGCCTTTTAAGGTACAACAAACAGTGACTAAAATTATTCTAATGACAAACATATTATTCCGTGCTTGTTTGTCTCTCATTTTGGGAGAAGAAATAGAGTTTTGAATAGTTTTTTTTGGAGAATGCGTGGTTGAAAAGTAAGTAATTTTATTGATTTGTGTGTAGAATATTTTATTGAGTGAATATGTGGTGGAGATTGTTCTGTAGCAAATAATGTTTGATAAAATAGATGACAAACAGGGGCTCAGTAAACCCTTGTTTGGTTCAACTAAGATTTTTGATTAAAATCTGTCTTTTAACCAAATATTTTATGAAATTCNAGAAGAAATAGAGTTTTGAATAGTTTTTTTTGGAGAATGCGTGGTTGAAAAGTAAGTAATTTTATTGATTTGTGTGTAGAATATTTTATTGAGTGAATATGTGGTGGAGATTGTTCTGTAGCAAATAATGTTTGATAAAATAGATGACAAACAGGGGCTCAGTAAACCCTTGTTTGGTTCAACTAAGATTTTTGATTAAAATCTGTCTTTTAACCAAATATTTTATGAAATTCACAAATTTTTAACTATATATTTCATCAAATTTTATTAAAAAAATTGATTCTTATCTAAACCAAACAAGGGCTAAATATATGGAATATGAGCCCCACCAATATGGGGCGTAATGGACACTCTTATGTACACGCTATTGTACTTGTAACATTGCTCTAAATATATTGACGAAAAAGTGGGAAGAAACTGCAATTCCAAGGACTTGATTGCGAAAAATTGAAATATACGGGGGGCTCATGAGCACCAATCACGTTCTTGAATTCAATGTCTATCTTATTACCTTATCAGATCAATCAGTCTTTATAAAGGCCGGGTTTCTGACTATAATCATCAATTTTCAAACAAAAGTACGTTCCCTTGTCGTTTAACGACAAGTGGCGTGATATAATTGGCAGAGCGTTTTAAGGGGACCATAAACCTGTCATGTTCTAATTTTCCATAATTTTTTGTGTTGAACGATGAACCTTATCCAATTCGCCTTTTATTATTGAATAATGATGCAACTTATGGAAAAAATTTCAACTTATCTGGAGCGAGTCTACATTAATTAAATATTATTAAAAATATTTGAATTCAAGTGTAGTGTGTATTCTGTCAATTTTTTATAAAAAATTCCCTGCACCCATAATATCATTCTTTATTATTCTCATTTTGATGATATCGTAACAGCGTTACAACTTCATCATCGTGTAACAAATTTATCTCTAGGACAAATTAAGTTCAAAGTTGCATGATAAGATAGACATGTCGAGGAACGGAGCCAGGAAGGACAATTTATTATTATTATTTTTCCTACTAGAATGCCACAAAGGAAAAAAAATTCCAAAGAAAAAAAATTGTTTTTTTACATTGTGGGTGGGGTGGTGGTGGGCTAAAGTCCTGCCTTGCCCGCCCTTTCCCTACGTCCCATGTCACGTGTCAAATGAATCAATTCGGACCTTCTTAATGATGCGTAGGCTATCTTACAAGCATATATTGATATGATTAACTATTTGTTTTTCTATCTATTCGAATATAATGATTAAGGAGCATACTTTTCAGTAAATAAGACTTTAATAACAACTAAATTGAAAAATTATCGATATATGTACGTTGTACATGAACATGATAAAATGGATTGTGCTAAATAACTAAGTATTTATACAAAAAATGTTTATTGAAATATATGTTATGAAATTTTTTACTTCAACTCTATTACATTCTTATAACCTCCAAAATCATGTTCCATTGAATTCTATCGTCTTTTCACAATTTAACCATTGATGTTCAATAATGTAACTCATTGAACTTCTTGATCTCTCACGTGAGCAAATTATCATTTCATTATTTCTATTCTATACGAAAATAGCGGATAAAAGTCTATATTCTTACCTGTAAGAGGAGAATTTTACACCATTATTTCAAGTTGTCAAAATTGGCAAGTCTCCTCAATCGTAGCTTGGCATAGTCTGAATCACCAACGGCAGTGGGACTCTCGACTACCTGATTTTGACACATCTAATTATTTCGAACTAAAGCAAAAAGTAGCAGTTGTCGACTAGCCAACTGGTGATCCGAGAGTAACTCGAGAACTAAGAAATTAGTTAGAGATATAGGACTAGACAAGGTCGTTCTTTATTCCTTAAACCACTTCGAATATCCTTAATTCTAACAAATTTAGAGGGATCGATATTGAAACCTGGCTTAAAATTTAGAAGCATTTCATGAGCAGAATGCAAGTGCCCAGAATGCTTATCCATCAGTACCTGAGATATAGAGCAGCAAATTGCTCTGTGCAAATACAGAAACAAAGCCAACCTTAAAGAAATGAAATAACATTAAAAAATTTCGTCATGCTAATACACTGTATTTCTCATATGACACTGTCATAATGCCTATTTCAAAGGATATTGGACAAACATAAAAAGCTTGTCCAAAAACTCAACAACAGAAAGCAATACATGCTACAAGCAAAACCCAGGTTTCCCCTGTTCCTTCTTTAGAGCAAGGGCATAAGAACTTCTATCACATATATGAATGACCTAAATCCTCAGCTGAGTACAACCTAGGACAGTTCCCCCACACTGTGTCATAGGAGACACGAGGCGCCAAACTGGTCTCTCATTTCTGAGCGACAGAACATCAACATCAGATGTCACTTTTATATCCCAATTTAACCTGTCCGGCCCAATAACCCCTCCAATGATATAAATATTGTCTCCCAGTCCAATCATCGCGAAACCAATCTTCCTCCGGAACTCAGATGCTGAGACAACCAGCTTACTCGATTCTGTCTCCTGCTTGTAAATCTGCCCATGACTCATTACGTACAGCTTCCCCTTGACAACTGCCATGGGACCCTGGAGCCAACCATAGTCATAAACTGTCCAACCCTGCTTAATATTGTCCAAAACTTGGACAGTCGATAGACCTTTGTGTAAGACGTGAATCTTACCTCGAATGACAACTCCCGTACAAGCAGAATTGTGAGTGCGGTGGAGATCTGGTATTGAAACCCAGAAGTCCTTCTCCGGATCGTAGACTTCTGTTTTAGAGATTGATTTCCGGCAGTTAGTAAAGCCACCGGCAACCACTATCTTTCCATCCAACACACAACATGCAAACATGGCACGAGGGACGATCATGGATGCCCGGGGTTGCCATTGCCGATTTACAGGGTCATATGACCAGACCTCGTCAGTTGCAAAACTTCCATCCTGGTCACCGGTCAAAGGATCCATGGCATCACTTCCACCACCTAGCACAAAGAGTTTTCCTGCTGTAGAGACGACACCGAAGTGGGCGAGGTGCCTAATATTCGAGGGGAGAACTGGGAGAGTAATCCAGAGGTCATGACGAGGATCATAAAGTTGCCACAAATTGTCAGGGTCATATGCACACACGCATATGAATTCCTCAGATGATTTGACCTCCTGTCGGGCTTTGAAAAGTTCGGTGCTACGAATGGCAGCTCGCCAGGAACGTGAAACAAGCTCTAACGTGGGATGAGCATGGAAAGGAACCCGCGCAAGGCACCTGATTGCTACAGCGTCAGGAAGACCTTCAATAAGTCCAGACATAACTGTGTCACTAGTTTGTATTTCAATTATTTCTTGGTTGAACAATCACGATCTGTTGCTAAGCTGGAATTGGCTTTGAAATCACAACTGAAGCATTGCATCAACAAATATAAAAAATTAATATAACAGAACTGTTGAAAAAATGCTGAAATTGAAGACAATATGCATCTGTATTTAATGTGCATATCTCTGTGTTATATAAAACCCTCAAATGTCCAAAACGTGAAAAAATAAATAAAAGATATGATTCCATTCTATGGATGCCGCTCAAATGCAGTAGAATTACGCTGCCTGCTCCAAACCCTTAACATACATGACAGGTTCAATCAAAGGCCCGTTTCCCACTTTACAAGGTCCCATAACTACAATCATCTTAACAGAAGCAGCATTACACAGATGCACACACATAGACATACTCTGCTTTCAACCTGTTAAAAAATATAGTTATTGTAATTCAGAAATTGCTAAACCCCTAGCAATTTCTGAACAAGTGCAGTCATTTCAAAGATTGACATGCTAACGACTTGGAACAGTAAGAAGAGCTCTCTCTCTTTAACCATTATGAGGCACAAATATTCAAATAAAAATAATCATTATAAATGACATTTTTATATGGATATTAGAAGCATTCTCTTTTCTTTTCCAGTACTTTGAATTAAAAAATTCTTTGTTATCTAGAAATCAAAGAGCACATGACATGCACTTTTCGAGATTTCACCACCCTATAATTATTTGGAACATTTTAATTGCAAGCTGGTTGTAATTTGGGGATCCACATTGTTTGTTCAAGTTTCTTATCCTTGTTTACATAGATGAACATATTTAGGCATTGATAATAGACCATAATACTACATGAAGTGTAAGTGTGAGCTCACGTGGGATTGAAAACAAGAGTGAAAGCAGTAAACAAATATATATTCATCATCGGTGTGTGTATTCTAATAGTTTGTCCTAAAATATTTGCAGCAGTCCTGTAGTTCTAGAGTGCTAGCAAATCCCAAAAAATTTCTTATGGTATGGATGAAGAAGTGAAATATTAGCATATTATGGCTGGCAGTAGTATCATTTCTGAAGCAATAACAATAAGCTATAACTTATCAGTTATAAGTCTGCATCAACCAGATGTTATTTTATTCAGCCAGGTGTATACTTAATCCTATTTATGTTATGAGATAACAACCATCCTATAAAAATTTCCTAGAAGAGTCGCAGACGAGTTTTTTTGAATCTTGAAAAGTGAGTGATGATTTGTGAATCTATCTTTTCCCATGAACTACGATGATCAACGCATTTAGCCATTTTATACTCACATTCATCAAGTACAATAAGCAAAAATAAGTGTTACCTGCTTATACATTCATGCATATAATCAAGGAGAACATATATGCCTTCAAGAGACTGCCCTATCAGTAAGGGGAGAAGAATACCACATTTATATTCAAAACTAGCAAATACTGATCTAATCTCTTTATAAAACTAAGAAATATTGAAACAGGAACTGACAGCCATTCAACTGAATATAACGCATATGGTATAATTTAGAACAAGATAAAGGGAAAACAGTACAACAACTGCCAAATTTATGTTCACATATGCTTACAATAACTATACAATAAATTTTATTAAATTTATGCATCTATGGTTTTCAATCTTTTTGGTTGTGCACTTGTACTTACATATCATTCTTTTATACTAGTCTTTCTTCTCTATCTCCTCCAAACTATACTCAAAGATGACAAAAAAAAATCTCCGTGCCTCATTATGCAAAAGCTCAATTCACAGTCAACGGTAACAAATTCTAACAATCAGAATGCAATTACAGTTATCAAATATGTCCATCACTGAGACATCAAAAAATGAATTCTTCAACATGAGACTCAAAGGTAATACAATATCAACAAGTTTAATTCTTCAGTGATAACCCTGTATGCATATATCATGTTGTCATTCATCAGTTAGCATCAAACATTGTAGAAATCTACATGCTTTTTATTATCAAACATTAACAGGCAGCATTTCAGCACTATGATTACTAATACACTCAAAATCCACAACCACAAGAAGAATCTATCCTAGTGTAATAAATCAAATCATCCAAAACTCCATAACAATCTAAGAAAGACAATCCAAATTAAATTCAAACCCTAGCACTCAATTTACAAAAGTACCTCGTAAATAATTTTTCTTTTCCCCGAAAATGTTTCAAAGATTTCAATTTTTCCTATATGGGCCCCCTGGAATCAATATGGGATTTCATAGAATTTCAATATGAAGTCGAAATTAAAGTGATAACCAAGTCAATCTTGTTAGCAAAATAGTATGTAAAGAAAGATTAACCTGCAACCAAGAGAACTGATAAATAGAACAATAACTCAGCCTAATTTTCCCAATTCAGAGACAAAGAAATGGAAAAGAAATGCCTGAAACTCTCCAGATTGTCAGCAAGAAAATACAAAGAGTTCTGAGTATACGAATCTTATATAAATATAACATATACATTTCGCCTATGTGTGCGCGCATCAAAAATTTACATACACAGATTATTTTGCGAGCTTTTTTGACAATTGTGTGAGAAATGATTCTGTTTTTTACCGTCTAATTAACAATCGGAATAAAATTGGGAAGAAGATATTCCATGCTCTTCCTCTAGGTGTTTTGGTTGATTGGACAACGTCGAGATCACGTGTTATGCACGTGTTTATTCTTGTTCCTGGTTTTAAAACTCTTTTTAAAATTTATTCTTGTTCCTTTATTTTTTATTTTTTTTTGTTGGGCCTCTTCTTTTAAATTATCCTGACCCAATCGTTTAATTATATATAGGTGAGGTCCATCCAATTTCCAACCCATTTCCATTTTCCACACTTTCACCCCTCCAGTTTTTGTTCCGCCACTTTTAGGGATGACAAAAAAATTCGACAAATCCGTGGGGCCCCTCCTCGAATGGGACTGGAAATTTCAACCTGAGACGGGGACGGGGCGGGGAACGGCCCCCCGCCCGTTTAATTTAGGTTAGTTTTAATTTTTACAAATTAATCTTAATTGGAATATATCTTTGCTAACATAATTTGTCTCTTAGGATATAAATTTGGCCACTAA
>CAIGRK010142631.1:0-10089 GCA_903798315.1 Fraxinus greggii
CCACTTGGTTCGGCTCGGCTTATGAACAGTCATCAGCAAGTGACTCTTTTATTTATGTTGATGTTTGAAATTTATCGATCATATATTTATCATAACCACACTTCAACATTTTCAACAAATTTTAAATTGCTTAAAATGAATATCTGTAACTTAAAATACTGAATTAAACGTAAAAAAAGAAGGAAAAAAAAGTTAGCCGAGTCGAGCCATGCCATTTGGCTCGGCTGTAAACAAAACTAACCAAAAAAAAAGAAGTTAGCCGGCTATAAAGCTGGAAACTCGTTGTCAGCTATTACACTATGCTAGACTGAACCGACCCACCTAAGAATATGGTTCAGACCTAGCTCGAATCGTCTTCATAATTTGTGGGTCAGATCGGCCAGCAAACTTGTCAATATTGTGGGCTAGCTGGGTCAATTTAGGACAACCCATTGATATATTTGCAAATAACATCGTTACAATGTTTGTGAAATATAAATAAGGACTTTACCAGTAGAATTTATTAATAATTAAACATTTTTAAAGTGAATGTGGCCAAAAAAAAAAAGGCTGAGCCGAGCCATAAAGCCATTTGGCTCAGCTCGGCTCGGCTCGGCTCGGCTCGGCTCGGCTTATGAACGGTAATATGGGAAGTGGTTCTTTTATTTAAGGTAGATAACTCGAATAATGAAGCGGAATTGAGGGCGCTTATTGATGGACTGACCTTGTGGCGGGATTTGGGATTATATCAAGTGGATATTGAATGTGATTCGTTGTTGGAGCTGTCTTGGACTTTGGAAAGGAAATGTACACTGGTACTTGTGGGATTGTTGGGATGTTCTAATTGAGCTTTTAAAGAAGTTTGACTTCCAAGTCATGCATCAGTATAAAGAAGCTAATCGGGTTGTGGATGAGTTGGCGAAGTTAGGTGCGAAGGGCAAGACAGAACGATTCTTATCATGTCGGGAACTACCAAGGTTTTGTCGAGGTTTGATTCGCTTAATTAGGATGAGTGTGCTCTACATTCGTCAGAGAAGATATGCTATTGTTCGGTGGTTGTTTATATTGATAGCACCTTAGTTTTATTTGTCAAGATGTTTAAGAATATTTCGAAGTTTTGCTCATTTCATAAAAATTGAAAGGAAATCTAGGGGAAATGCAAGTAACGTTTGTTTATTTTAAAATTGTAAATCCCCAGATTTTAGCATGTCGGTAATTTATTTGATTACAAAAATATTCATTTCCATGCTGCTATTGATTAAATATTGAGCTGCGTGTTAATATTAGTTATTATCATGCTAATGGTCAGCTATGAGCTTCGTGCTGTTCGCCTAGAAAAACTGAAAAATCCTAGCACGGAGAATGGAACTGTCTCTACTACTAGTGCATATGAAGTTGAAATGTCAGAAGCAAAACACACAACGTGTGTGGAGCCTGCGAATTCCGTTGAAAAAAACTTAGATGGCCCTCAAAGCTGATATTGATGAAGAGGTATTAGTTTGCTTCTTGTTCCACAGTTGTCAAGATTAATCTTTGTTCTTTATTTCTCTACTTTCATATTTCTTTTGCTAAATTTACGAATTTTTTTACTAATCAGATAATTTAGCAGCCACTGAGGAAAACTGCCAAGATGTTTGATGGTGGGAGAAAAAAAAATCAATTCTTAGTCCACAAAGGAAAGACCTCGAGGTAATTTCCTGGGGAAGATGAAGTTGACTCACTAGAAAAGGTCGGTGTCACATGTGCAAAATATTACAGGTTTGAATGATAATTTCATGCATTCGTATTGGTGAGCATCACAATCAATGTATACGAAATATACATGAAATTTAAGCTGATAGAATAAAATTCCAAAATCCCTCTCCCCTCCCCCTACCAAAAACCCCAATGCTTGTCTATGTCGGGGTTATCTGAAATTTAAGGAGTGATACTCCAGCTTGTTTATAATAAGACCTCCTAACAATAGTGAAAGTAAAAACCGCAGTCGTTCGTATTTCAGTATTTGCCTTTTAAAGGTGATTCCTCTATGTATATTTTCTGTTTTGCATGATTGAAAGATTTATATGTATATTATGAAGGTGATTCTTCAATGAATATTTTTGAACTCGCAATTTTTTTATTTTTTCAAGGTTATTCTTTGATGTATATTTTCGAACTCGTAAAACTTGGGATCATGTTTGGTACATCGAATTAGGCTGTATAAAAATGTTGTGAAGTTATAGTGGATATTATTAGATAGATGGTATTATTGTGGATCAAGGTGGATAATATTATAAAATTTTTCATTTAAAAGAATGTTATATATTGCGTCTTCCTTGGCTTAATCACAACCCAACTTCCGTATTATATTATACGTTTATCAGCATAAATGACTATCTTTTTAATGAAAAATTAAAGAACATTATCCACCTTAATCCACCAAATATCATCTACTTTATTAATAAACATTGTAATTTTATATTAAATTCTTTATACGGTCTAATTCAACGTGTCAAACGTGATCATAGGTTTAATATGAGTTGGAGAATAAGTTTTGGTCAGCAATTTTTTGACTATAGAGTTTTAATAATTTAAAGAGCTACTCAAGTCATATATAAAACTTAGCTTAAATTATGGGTTGGTGAAAATAACAAGAACTTATTTTCCACAAAGCGAGTTATAGTCCACAAATTAGGCTTAAATTATGGCCTATTGTATCATCTTGTTTAAAAGTTTTATTAATCTTTCAAACACAAAAGAAATTTAACTATTTATATTTTTACATTCAAGTTCAATGTATTTATTTTTGTGTACAAGTTGAATTCGCCTTTTTAATTATTATCGAACACACTATTTCGATAGTCAAGTGACAATGAATTTGAATTTCAAATGTTTTCCCACTATCACGTTGAATCGCTTCACAATAACTTGTCAACGATAACGCATCAATAATGTTGTTTTTGTGACAATTTAAAAACTAAGATCTTTAAGAACGTTAGTCTAATTTGACATAGCTCACAAAACATTTCATAAAATAGTAATGTATCCCGTTGAAAAGAATGTTTCAAAATCAATTTGAATATTTTTGGTGTATGGCAAGATCTTTGAGAAAAGAGTTCTAAGATTCTAGAATACAAGAACTTGGTACTAGTGGAGAACTTGTTTGAACCCCATTTTGGTGGAAGAAAAAATGTGTTTTGGAATAGTGATTTTTGTAGAATGTGTGGTTAAAAAAAGGAAAAGTTCGATTTGCGTGTAAAATTATTTTATTAGAGAATATGTGGTCGAAAATAAATTTTGAAAAAAAATGAGTTTTTGATAAAATAAGGTTCAAATAAAGGTTAAATTGTTTGATGTCACAATGCAGATACTTATAGTCATAGATAAGGTTTCATTAAAAGTAACTCAAATTTTTACAGTTATATCCAATCTGACAAATATTTCTTAGTCAACAACCTAGTAATTTAGAGAATATATGTTTCATAAATAAATCCAATCACATTGACAAGTTACACTGAAAACACTACGGAATAGACATAAGTAAAGGAAAAGATTTTTCAAATTTCAACTTTAAGTTGATAGCCCGACAGCATATTTTTCAGCTTTCTACCCCCAACCACGCCAGACCCCCAACCCCACTACTCTCTTCCGTTTTTCACATACATCACTTTTTGTGTGTGTTTCTAGAGACTATCTTGATTTTCCAACCTTCCATCATTTGTAATTTATGACTTTCAAAACCCTAAAGAGTGAGTTGTGATTCCACTGCACATCAAGAAAGAAGAACAACGTTTTCTATTTATCTAACTTCATATTTAATGATCCTTGAATTTGGTCCTAAAATCTTGATTGAGTTCACATGTGATATGTTAAGTCCTTCATATTAAGGTTGTGGAAATTGAAAGACTACCTCGTATGAAAAATGTAAATCTCTAGATGCAATAACGAATGAATACTATCATTTTACAGAATTCAATTTATTTTGAAATCATCACTTGAATTGACAATGAGATGCAATCGAAAATGTATGTACCCAATTGTGATCGAGAAGGCAGATATTAATAACTTTGGTTTGTTAGTACGTAGGGGAAGTTCGTTAACAAACTTGAAGATAAAGGACACTCTCTTCGCCCAAAAAATAAAGTAAGTTGTCTCGTTCATATTCAATGACGTAAAAATAGATAAATATTTCAAGTACGAGTCTAAAGTATCACTCAGCTCACAAGATGTCGATATTTTATTACATATATCAAAAAATAGCATATTGAAATTTTACCATTGAACTATGTATTTAGCTCTTTAATAATCAGTCTAATGAAATACTAATTTGATATTCAACTAAGATAGAGAGGTATAGAGAAAAATACCTGCAAAAAAGAATGCCCTAAAGACTCAGTTCAAGAAAAATGCTAAAATAGGTCAAGAACAACTCAACTCGCTCACAAATCGGATCGAATCGGCTCGGCTCGACTTGCTCCACCAAGGGGCGAGCTCGTGGGACGAGTCGAGCCCAACTTTCTTGCTACCAAGTGAATCGACTCTTCCCATTTAACACCCTTATTTGATCCACAAATTAAAATTTTTGCAGAACTAACCCGACTTATTTAAAAGAAAAAGTACACAAAAATTAAAATTTGGTCTCACAATCACATTAAGGTCCACAACAAGAGAGAAGTGCACAAGATTGTTCTGTCAAAATTGGCCACATTTCGTGATTTATAAATACATACTTATTGCCTGCAGTCCGTGCAATGTCCGTGTGTGAAGAGGCAAAATTTAGTTGCAACAACATTGTTGAGGCTTGATGCATGTACAAATATACAATAAATGCCCACTTGATTTTACCATGCAGCTTTTTTATTATTAGCAGAGAGAAGACAAATGTGCAATAATGGTAAATTTACAAACTTCATTGAAGGGGCCGGCTGACACTACTCAGAACCTGAAACCAAAGAGTGAGATTGTAGGACAATCCAGGCTAACTCTCGCCATTCATGTCAAGGGCCCACAAGGTAAAACTTGTGTGTTGAATAGTAATTTCAATGGATTATTATTGTTCCTCAATTAAAAGTCAAAATTTTAGGATGGAATCCTAAGAACACAAAATGTTATCAGCTCACACAAGCAATTCGATCCGATCGGTTTAAAACTCAAGTGTGCAGTTAAATTCTAAAATCACTGTTTTCGGGGGCAAACCTGAACACAAACTTTAAAAATGAAACCTCACTACCTGCAAATTACATTAGCTTTATCAAAGATCCAATGTTACATTGTCTGGTGATTCTACTTCTAAATGGTTAGTCAATTCAGCAGTTCAGACATAATTCATAATTAAATTACACATATTCCATGGCTCTGTCATCTTTACAGAAATTAATAGTTCCAGTAATGACAGAATAATCCTAACTTCTTCCTTTCAACAATGACTATTCTTCTCAAGGCATCACTCTCACCCACTCGTACCGTCCAGGGAGGGGCACGTCATTTGCAACATCAAAATTATACCTACACAACACCAAATACGCGAAAGTTAAGCTAAATTTTGCAAAAAATAATCATTTCTATAGTCAAGCATGTGAATTTCGTACTTCTCCATAAAAAGACGCTGCTGCGACTGCTCAGCACGGGCAAAAAACTCCTCTATCTCACGTGCTGTAGGAATATTTCTGAGAATGGCATTCCGGGACCTCTGTATAGCTGCCTCTGGGCTCATCTGTCTTGTGGTCGAGCCAGGAGTCGAGATTGTGCCGGCAGCACCAATCAAACTGCATGGTGTGCTTTCTCTAGTGCTCCTGCTGAAATGAAGAAACTGATTACAGCCAAATATTTATCACAACCCAACAAAACAAAAACCCACTTGCAAAGTGAATTTCAGGCACTGCTCCACATGGCAGAAAATAAGATCACAGCACAAAGGGTAAAAGTGCAGGATCCAAGATACTCACTCATGGATAAGTACAAAAACAGAGATCTCACATACTTTTACAGTCTTAATCTACTGTGGCTGGCCCCGTGAAGAAGATAAATTATAGCAGTCACAAGCATGGTAAAACAAAGAAATATTTGCCAATTTCCTCGATAAAATGATTTGAGTCGAATTATAAACAGCCAGATCCACTATTTTTTCCCCCAAAATTCGAGCTATATAAGAGTGCAAATAGTCCTAGTAAACACAGTAGAAAACACTACTATGGTGTTCATCAGTATATTCAGGAATACAAAAATCAATCCACTTATATTCAAAATTTGGTCCCAACCATGTTCACGTATTTCATAATATTTACACAAGAAAATGTAACGAACAAAATCAATGAAGCAGCACCATTGGTGAAGGACGCGGCGAAAAATTCAAGAACTACAACGATAACAACAACAAACTAATCGACGAAACAAATTTGGTATCGACTACATGATCCTTGCTTTCCAATCCGTTTTATTCATTACTAGATCTACAAGAAGATTTTGAAGTAATATTATCGTGTGTTTGCATGGAACTGCAGGCACGTGTTTTTGGTTTTTATTTATGGCTAGTGGGGCTGGCAGTGATGCAGATTATATATTTCATGAAAAAGAACCATCCAGTCACAAACGCTGGTTACCTTTTGTGAAAGCAATTTTCCACACATCTGTCAAAACATAGTGCAATGAATAAAAACTAACCCCAGTAGGTATTAAAGGCATTCAAACTGAGAAAAAAAAAATATGGCTTTTCCATTAAATACTTCACTGCTCAGAAATCACAGAGAGATGATTGCTTGAAAAACACTTGACCACTTCACATACACACACCTAAACATACAACCAAACATCCATGTTATATTGTAAAAGTTGTCAGAAAAACTATTTCCCCAGGAGAAACAAAAACCCAAAAAAAATTAATAATTTGAAGCTCAGCTGATAAAAAATTTATTTGCAGGAAAAATCTCAAAAATTAACACGGAGAAAACTGGGGGGAAAAACCTTTGGGGAAAAATAAAAAGTCGTTCGTAAGAGCAATAACTGGAGGAAAAAAAAATGTTTATTGAAAGTCCTCCTAAAGGGCTTCTTTTTTATTTTTGTATTTTCTATCAATTAAAAAGCAACAAATTTGAGAACTTTAGAAGCATTACTCACTTTTTTTTTTTAATCTCCAAAGGTGTTGAAAAAGATTTACTTTTTCTGTTGTATACCAAAAAAGAGTGAATTTTTCCGGGAAAAGGAACATAAATAAGACTTTTTTGTAAAACAAAATTAAATGCAAAAGAGAAGAGAAGAGAAGAGAAGTGAAGTGAAGTGAAGTGAAGTGAGATTTCTTTTTTCTACTTTTTTTCTTATAATTATAAAAACCCCAAAAAATTATTATAATCGCCATTCCTCTTCCCCTCCTTCCAAAAGATTTTAGAAGATTGCAGCTAAAGTAAAAAAAATAAAATCATCAGAACAGAACAGGTCTTAGAAATTCATGTAATTCTTCAAAAGTAAATGAAATATAAAAGAAGAAAAAGATTAGGAAAAAAATATATATACCTTTCCCTAGCTTCCCAGTCCAAATTATTTTCTCCAAAAGAGGCTTCAATTTCCAAATCCCCTGTTTCACACACTCTGTCTTCCATTTCAAAGCATGTCTCCTCTTTCTTATCGATCCCAATTGAACTCGACTTCATATCAGACCCGGAATACTCTTTCTCACAAGAAACTGCAATTTCCGTGCCCTCTTTTTCACCACAACTATATCCCTGTCTGTGCTCAGAACCTTTTGGAGAATTCTGTTGGTGCCTCGAGAAAAAAGTTTTCTCGAGTCGTCGTGAACGGAGCTGGAGATAACACGACTCGGGCTTCGACTGCGCGGCGGCGGAAAGGGCTAGGGTTTTGGCCCTGGTGCGTACACCAGGGGTGGACTGTGAGATTTCCATCACGCTTACGTCACCTCCAATTTTATCTTTTCTAATGTATTTCCCCATTTGTGTTGTATTCAGTGCGAGAAAAATGTTTTAGGAAGTGTGTGCGCGAGAGAGATTTGTATAGCGGAGTTTTCGACAGAGAGGAGGGAAAAAATGGGGCTGAGAGGGGTCCTTTAATTTGTGTTTTCCATGGTGGAGGGGTGGGGTGGGGTGGGTTGTTGGTAAAGTCAGGGTTAGAATTGCAACATTCAAAATTGATTATAAATGGTAACTATTACAAGATTTGTGGTTAAAAAATAGATAAAAAATTATGAAATTGTCGGATAAAAACAGAGCTTGATCAATTTCTAAATAATTAAAGGACTTGTTTGCCCACTTCTAAAATTTTAAATTGTTTACTACAGTACCATTCTCATCACACGTTTACGCAATAAAATATTTTACACACAAATCAATAAAAAAAATTTATTTTTTAATTACACATTCTCCATCAATCTACTATTTTATAATACATTACAAGAAATTAATAGCTCTCAAATAGGACCATAAACTTATGTGCACATTAAGTCCTTGTTTGTCTATCTTTAAAATAAAAAAATTTTATTCTTATACTCAATCATTGTTTGACAATCATTATTTTCAAAATCTTTTTTCTATAAATTTATTTTCAAACACATATTCAAGCAACAAAAAATTATGCACGTAAACCTAAGAAAATTCTTATTTTTTAACCACGCACTCTCAAAAATCACTATTCAAAATTTTATTTTCCTAAAATAATGATTGTCAAACAGGGCTCGTTTTCAATCACGTATTTATACAATAACCCTATGTTTGATGACCATTATTTAAAAACTCTTTTTTGACATTCATTTTAATCATACGTTCACACAATAAAATATTCTGTACTTCAACTCAAATTTTTTCCCTACTTTTTAATTACATATTTCTAAAAAAATCACTATTCAAAATATTATTTTTTTAAATAATGGCTATCAAATGAGACCTAAAATATTTTGCACGTAAGCTTAAAAAAAATTTAATTTTAGTCATCAAAATATCATTTTTAAAAAAATAAAATAATGGCCATTAGGCTCAATCCAATCAATGAAGGCCCACAAAATGTATTTTCCATGAGTGAACGAGTTTGCAAATACTTCTTGGCATTGACTCGTGAGTGCAAGCAATCAAGAGAATGAGAAGAAATAGAGGTGCCTCAAGATTTCAACGTAGTGCATCGAATGTAGAACCAACTTGATGTTACACATTCACATCGTTGTATAGACTTCTTTTACTTTTACGGTGTCGATTTTTTAGCAATGCTACATATACATGCGGTTTTTATAGACTGTTTTACAAGATATCAATTGACAAGATTTCGTTGGATTTTGAACAAAGAACAAATTTAAACCAGCCAATTAAATTCATCATCTCGGCACCATAAATCCATCTGTACAAAAAACCTATAACAGTAGAATTATTGTAGATTTTTTAGCAAGTTCAGGTCGTCTAAAAGTTCATGTTGTCAAAGTTTTTTTCCATTTTTATTAAACATACATTTTATCAACGCATTAGGATTCATGACTTACTATTCACTTACTCCTCAATCCCATAAAGATAAGCTTGTTTCTATTTTCACACAATTAAGAAAACATAATTAATATAATTGAAAATATAATTTTTTTCCTACGATTTTCCTAATATAGCCCTACATTAAATAATTGTTTGGATATGATTGATTTATATTCGTTGACAATAAGTTACATTGAATAGAAACATATTAAAAAACTAAAGAACATATATACTTTCGATAAAGAAATTGACATATAATTTGGGATAGACAAAAAAGAAAATTAAGCTTATTTTTATGGAACGAAATGCAGTATTATCTACATATTATGTAGGACACACCTACCCAAAATAGTATTTGTAGTATTTTTTTTTTTAACTTAGTAAAATTTATTATTTTCTCTTGGAAATGAAGAAGAGCAAAAGAATTAGAGTCCAATTAATTAAGGTCAAAGGCTTAATTATTGTATTTTAATTTGTTTCATAATTAATTATGATTAACAATAGGAACTCAACAAAAAGTCATGCAGGAATTAAAGATTCCCCTCATTGTTTATTTTTGTTTTGGCAAAACTATGATGTTCATTAAATTCCTCGTACACCCTCCGTACCAATTATATAGGCTTGTTTCGTTTTTCACACGAATAAAAAGCTTCTTTAATGTTATTGAAAAATTAATTTT
>CAIGRK010142706.1:0-10856 GCA_903798315.1 Fraxinus greggii
AGCCTTGAATAACTGGCACCTAATTCAATTAGACGTGAACAATGCTTTCCTTCATGGTGACCTTTTTGAGGAAATTTACATGGACTTGCCTTTGGGTTATAAGCCTTTAAATTCATCTGGCAGACAGGGGGAGCGTCTGGTTTGTAGACTGCATAAATCTATCTACGGTTTAAAGCAATCCTCAAGACAGTGGTTTTCAAAGTTTTTCCATGCACTTACACTTCATGGCTTTCATCAGTCAAGATCTGACTATTCTCTTTTCATAAAGGGGTCTGGAAATAACTTTGTAGCTCTATTGGTGTATGTTGATGACATAGTCATCTCAAGATCAGATTTTGGCGTTATTAATGACTTAAAAGCATTTCTTCGCAATCAATTTAAACTTAAGGACCTTGGTAAACTCAAGTTTTTCGTTGGGTTAGAAATTGCAAGATCACAGAGTGGCATTGTTCTATCACAAAGGCACTACGCTCTTCAGCTATTGGAGGACACGGGATTCTTAGGCTGCAACCTGCTGTGGTACCAATGGATCCCAAAGTTCGTTTAAACTCCTTTGAGGGGGAGTTATTGGAAGATGGCTCTATGTATAGGAGGTTGATTGGATGTCTATTATACTTAACCGTATCCAGGCCAGACATCACATTTGCCGTTCATAAGTTGAGTCAATTTGTCTCACAACCTTGAAAGCCCCATTTAACTGTTGTCCATCATTTGCTGAAATACATTAAAGCTACTACTGGCCAGGGTCTCCTACTTTCAGCAAATTCATCCCTTCAGTTGCGTGCTTATGCTGATGTTGATTGGGGTTCATGCTTGGACTCAAGAAAACCAGTTACTGGATTCTGTGTTTTTCTTGGAGAANAACCTGCTGTGGTACCAATGGATCCCAAAGTTCGTTTAAACTCCTTTGAGGGGGAGTTATTGGAAGATGGCTCTATGTATAGGAGGTTGATTGGATGTCTATTATACTTAACCGTATCCAGGCCAGACATCACATTTGCCGTTCATAAGTTGAGTCAATTTGTCTCACAACCTTGAAAGCCCCATTTAACTGTTGTCCATCATTTGCTGAAATACATTAAAGCTACTACTGGCCAGGGTCTCCTACTTTCAGCAAATTCATCCCTTCAGTTGCGTGCTTATGCTGATGTTGATTGGGGTTCATGCTTGGACTCAAGAAAACCAGTTACTGGATTCTGTGTTTTTCTTGGAGAATCGATGGTGTCTTGGAAAGCAAAGAAACAGACCACCATATCAAGATCATCTGCAGAAGCTGAGTACCGGGATTTAGCTTCTACTGCCAGTGAACTAGTGTGGATACAGCAATTACTTCGCGACTTCCAGGTTGACATCAAGGGACCTGCTTTGATCTTCTGTGACAATCAAGCAGCAGTCCATATAGCTACTAATCCTATATTTCACGAGCGTACTAAACAAATAGAAATAGATTGTCACTTTGTAAGAGACAAGATCAATGATGGAACAATCAAACTCTTGCCAGTTCGAACAAATCATCAGCTTGCAGACATTTTCACAAAGCCTTTACCTGTATCTGCACTGCTGCATCTACTGTCCGAGATGGCTATAATGAATCTTCATAGTCCATCTTGAGGGGAAGTGTCAAAACCAATGGATTATTGAGCTGCTATTAACTGTCAAAGGATCACGTGGCTGTTGTGAATGATTAGAACTTTGATATTTTGTTTGTTAAATTTTTGTTGTAACTAATTTTCCCGCCTTTCTTTCTTCCCACCTTTTTCCCATTTCAGCTTTTATATATACTGATTTGATCGTTCATTTTCGAGATAAGATAATAAAAATCCTTTTCCCCAAATTGTTCTCTTTCCCGCAATAGTATGTTAAATTGCAAGAAACTTGAGGTTTTGCATTTCCCTTTAATAATTGTAATGGTTACACGAAAGCATTCCTTACCATGATGAGTTGGGTGCTGTGGATACATCACCATTTCCTGTATTCCAATCACCCACTAAATGAGTAACATACCATTTTAAACTTTTAACTTCTGTTCGCAAAAGCAGATGCAGAACTTGCATACTCCAAATAGAATATTTAGTAAAATACTCCTTGGTGAACCAATTATCTCAAAATGTGTTCTTGTAAACGGCAATGCTAGGCATGTTTAATGGAACGCAAAATTGTAATGAGCCAGACATAGTAGCTCAAGTTCTCTTTGCATTTAAAGTTATCTCAAATGAAAACAAATGTATTAGTTGAAGACTTGAAGTCTTCTGGCTTGAGTAAATTTTGGCTTTCCTGCTGTTGATCTTACTGGTAATAGGATCCCTTAGGGTTCGACAGCATTTAGCCTTTAATCAGGTAGAATTGGTAGTAGGAAGAAGGCCCTCCTTCATTCCTGTGGAATAAGAGGTGGCAGAATGTAACAGAGATTGGTACTATAGCAAACAAGGGACTTGCTGAGATTAGCAGAGAGGCAGTCATTCAGACTTGTTGACAATTTCACGATGGGGTTATTGGCCATGGCATAGAAATGATACTTTAGCAAATATAAATAAGAAATCCACAAAGGCGAGATAAGGGATGGGAAAAACTGAAACTACTAGGCTTTGATGGATCATAAATCGAAACCCTGTAGATTTCAATCGGAATGGTTATAGAGGATGGGGATGAAGAAGTAGACTTGCCTGAGGCCACTGTGTCCTAGGAAAATATCTAGCCAATTTCCAATTAACAAGGATGGAAAATTCTTGGATTACACTATTAGGGTTTAAGTTTTAGCCAATAAACATAATTGAAGGGGCTGCTCAAGAGAATTCAATTAAGTCAGCTTGAAGGTGATAACTTGGACACCATTTGGCTCTTCTAAATCTCGTGAGGTACTAATTTCTTTTATGTTGGAAATGTGTTGTTATTTCGGAGTACTAACTTGTCAATTTTTTTTAAAAAAAACACAAAATCATCAACATATTACACTTTATTTTTGTGCTTTTAAAAAATAAAAATAAAACAAAAAAATAATAAATAAAGAAAGAAAGAAAAGTCATATAATACCATGTACAATTCATATAGTAAGTCACTAACTCTTACATCTACATTATGTCCTTAGATTGTTACCTAGATAATGTGCATTCTTCTTTCCCTTATCACTACAATTATCCCCAGGCTAGAAACTTTGTCTGGGACATGCACTCTCCTAGGCAAGTAACATTCCAACTTTGGGACTTTGATGGTCTTATCGCACCCAAATCATTTCTTGATTGATTTGATACTCCTGAAAAATTATTTGACTTTCATAACTTGAGTGGCTTTCGTCATATTTGTCATGCTATTATGTCACTTGCCGAGTCTTCTAAGTGTTATTGGAAGTCCTTTTTGCATGACATTGATTTCCTAGGTCAACTCCGTGTCACTTTGTGAAATGAGATAAAATGAGTATTAGTAATAATTATGTCCCTGTTTAATATAGAATTTTAGGGTTGCGATATATTATTAGGAGTAGCCGCCTTAAACAATCATCTCTGGTACTCATCTTTGATATAGTGAATATTTTCCTCCTTTGCGGGTTTTCACTTAAATTTGTATGTTGTTCTTAATTTTTCTATGATGGTTATATTGCCACCACAATTTTTATTTGATGCGCCAAATTTTAATTGTAGTTAAGTTCTTCAATCTTTACTTATTGTAGCAATTATTTTCTTAACTTTTTTTTTTTGTCAAATTCTTATTTTTAATCTTTCATTAATTTGTGCGTCTTGTCATGCTTTGAAATGAGGGAAAAAATATTTTCTCACACTTCTTTTTTTTTTTTAATAAAATATATGATAGGAAAATAAGTTGTTTTACGCTATTTCAACGGACTTTTAAACATGGAACTGTTATCGAATGCAAAATGTGTTAATTAATGGAAAGTTTGAGGATAAGAAATTAGGGATATATGTGTTATAATGAGTAAAGATTAAGAATTTTAAGTGCAATTAAAATGTGGGACAGGAAATAAAAATTGTGGTGGGAATATAATCATCCTTTTTCTATTTCCTATTCTTGTTTTATTCCGTAACAGTAGTCATTGAAATGTTTTAGTTATTATTTCATTTAATTATATATAAAAACTAAGAGAGAGAGTTATTTTGGGTATGCTTATTATGCCGTCCTTTGGTCTGTGTTTTGTTGTTGATTCTGTCGAAGGTTTCTCTCTCGAGGCAAGCTCGAGTGACTCTCAAATTGATCACAAGAATACATTCATGGCATGTGATGAAAAGCTATAAGAACAGTTAGAGTATCCAATGTTGCATAGAGCTAAAACACATGATCGCGGGGTTGCATGAATAAACTTGAGTTCAGTTCGTTTTCTCACTACTGGTCCTGAGTGTCGCCTTCCACAGAGTATATATGTAAAGCATGCCATCAGTAAACTTGATGAATGAGATGCGCTTGTTGTCATTGTTTCCGTTCATTGTTGTAGCAAAGTTATGCTGTTTGTTGTTCTATAATCGTTTCTTTACGATCACTCTAATTTTAAGAGTTCCACGCACGAATATGATTGATGCATAGATAATGCTGATGTACGTGTCATTATCTTCAGGTTGAACCAAAAACTCAAATTCGGAATAAAATTTACACGGTTCATCTGTCAACATTTTTATGTAAGCTGACGACGTCCAAACTTCAGGTTCACAAAATGGTTGATCTTTCTCCCTTTCCAGAAAGGGAGTCTATGTGGTACCTTGAAGTCTCAGAGATCTTCGAAGTGTTCTACCGGCCTACGTTTCATGATTTACTGCAGAGGCGAGAGAACAAGGGTTCGATGAAATTCATGCGTTCCATTGAAATCATTTCCCAGGAAGCTGTGAATTCGGCTATTTTTTGTGAAGAAAAGGTTCAGAGGCAGTTAGCTTCCAACTATGTTATCTCGTATCACGCTCTTCAACATGACTTGATCATGTAGTTTCAAATGATATTTCATTCAATGCTAAATATTATGTGCAATTAGATAAATCTTATTAATTGCAATTTTCTCCAAGCCTTGAAGCAAAGCATGAAAAAGATAATTGTATGATCCCTAATTATAATTGGAAATTACAAAATTTAGCAATTTGACGTATCAAATATAAGCAATCCTCAAACTATTTGACACGCTGATGGAAGCCATCAATTCAAACATTGCCTAGACTAATTTTTAGCCTCTAAGATCAGCGGTAAAGTGGCTGAACAGTTAATAAATATACATGTAAAGAGTCATTCACCATACATATTTAGCCTTGAGGTAAATACTTGTTCCAATAGATAGATAGACAAGCTTATCACGCCTTGACAAATATGAGCACTTACATAGCATGATTGGTAGGATTGGATAGCACTATATTGTCGTGTCTGGTTGTATTGAATACTGTGTACCAAATATGCAGCTAGCAACCAAGGACTAGGTTCAAGTTCCTCCATCATCTATTAGGTCTTCTCGTTTCACAGGGCAAAGCTTTCACAACTCACAAGGGTGACCATCAACAATGATCCATTATGCATGCTCCTGCATTAGATATCGAGGCAGAAAATCATTCTTCCTAGAAATCTAGTAGCATATATACATCGCCAACTAATTGGATATAGCACTAGTAAAATCACAATTTCATACTATACCAGTTTTCAAGGAATCAGAATAAGGTAAAGAAAAACAAAACAAAGGGAAAATGCATGTAAAAATATAAGGCTCTTTTCCAAAAAAAAAAAAGGTATGTAAAAATATAAGGCCTCTCTTACCCCATGATTTATGACAGATATTCAACAATTTATCAACATCTTCTTCATTGATGTGGTTTTCTTCCTTGGACACCTTCTTTCTGTTATCCTCTAGAATTTTCCATTGTGTTAAAATATCGAATATTCTTTTCAGCTGTTAACCAAGTGAAGGTGAACGAATTGATTGGAGAAACTACAAAACCGAAGCGCGCAGATAGAAATACTCCAATTTAAATGGAACGATTCTTTAGTTGAATTTATGTAACACAGACAAAAGGATACAGCAATTCTTTTGGCATTTGCTTTAGTGCCACAAGTAGCAGAGCTCTCGTGTTCTACATCATCCAACTCGTGGTCAAGGAGTTCATCTTCTATCAAATCTACTTTAGTAGCAAAAGTCGCAACAAAAAGATGCAAATTTGATGGGCTCATCTCGCTTTCTTGGACCCGAGATAATAATCTTGCAATGATGCTCCAAAGAGCACTTCGTGCTTCCACGTCACTGGAAGCAAGTTGATGTATATCAAAAATACCCTGTAAGAAACTTGGATCTGAAGAGGACCCAAAACATCACTGTTGATTTTAGTTTTGTTTTATTTGAAAAGAGAGAAAATAATGCACAGCCTTTGGACGAAATTTTAGTGAAAAGAATAACTATTGTTTAACCTCGTGACAAATCGGAAGCTAGATCAGCTGCATCAGTCAGAATATTTGCTATCAACACTGCAGCAGTTACACACGAGTTGGCAACCTGCAGGGACAGACTATGTTCTCATTGAAAGAGGTAAAACTCGCTGGTATAAGCAATGGATGAAACTGGACAAACAATCAACATACTATTCTCTGTTTTTTCTATTGAATTTTGGAAAGGCCTAAATTCATGAACAGCTCCAGCACCTCCCTCCCTCTGTGTGTGTGTGTGTGAGTGTGTGTTACCACATACATTTAGGGAGTAATTTCAGCTTCCATCATCTGCTACATCTCCACCATCATATGAACGAGACTGTTGCTCCACCATAGTGCATGCTTCACTCTTGCTCAGATCTCAGGTAAATTGAATTTTGGTAAAACGGGAGTTAGAAACCAGTAAATCACCACCTACTGCAGCTCCAACACGGTGCACTGATCACACTATTTGCAATCCCTCCCGGTGAATTATGGAATAGCTCTAAGCACTCTAGTTTTGGATGCAACTAATTAAGAGTGGTCTAGGCTTTGATATCAACTTATTTAGAGTGGTAATTGGGTGCCCATCGCTAAACAACACAACGGTTCATACATCTATCGAAGCATACAAATGCATAAATGTTGTACATATTGGACATTAGGTTAAATGAAGAATTGTTCAAGCAGCAGCATACCTCAATTTTATCAGGGAGTTTGACTAGTATATTCAGTAGTTGAAAGAGTTCTTTATTCTGACATATTTGTTGTGAATATTCATCATCCACGGAAAGAGCTTCAATTGTCCGAAGAATCAAATCTAAAACATCATACCTGATGCAGATGCAATAATTTAGAAGTCATCAAATGATCATCAGCTAGTAGACACTTAGTTCGACGTATACAACACAAAAATGAAAGATACTGAACAATTGTTTTTTTGCACAAATTTTGAATAAAAGTCAAGTAAAAACAAGAATCCTCAAACAAATGTCTCAATGAAACCGCGTTTCCATTGGCCACAGAGCATAAAGCAATTCTAACACGTCCAGATATTACAGTAGGCATGCTCCAACTAATACTATTGTTCCAATGCTTCACAATCTTGTACAACCAGATACGTGCTTTGGCGCAACTTTATAATAGACAAAAGAAATCATACCTCTCAGGTGTGCGCTCTCCTGTTAATATGCTCATTTCAGAAGCAAATAAATTGATCAGAAGTCCTGAAAGACCGAACTTCATCAGAGGTAGAAGAAGAATGTCTGCTACTTCCTTTTGACTTTCCAATGAAGCCAACAGTAAACCTACACTCTGAAAATGGAACCAAATAGTTTAAGATTAGATTAAGGTAGTGCTCAATAAAACTGACAGCAACAGTTCTTCACTGGCTCCAACACAGAAATATCATAAGAAAGTACGCTAATTTAGTAGATTATGCTATAAATTGAAAGGGGTAAATGTTCTTTAATAATGTTTCTCCTACATGAGCTCCCAGGAATAAATTTAACCAATTATACTTCTATCAACACGGCAATGTAATAAAACATTGAGCCAATCACATTTACTACCAAATTAAACAAATTTCAAATATACACATATTGCACTTTCTTCCAGAGATATTTCACACAGAAAAATGAAAATAGAAAAAAAATTGAGCAACCAATAGAATAATGTGTCTTTAAATAATAATTATTTATAATCTCAAAGTTGAATCCGTTATTTACTATTTTGGAAAGTCAAACCATAACATCAATACCATTTTACCATCATCATAAACCTCATTCCATGTAAACATTTAAGTTGCTCCATTCCTAAATTATCAGCAAACATCTCAAAGTTCTGGTCACACGATATGGAATGATTTCCTAAATGCCCAAAATGTTATCTTCTTTTCTGATAAGCCTCTAATACTCCTGTCAATTCGGAAGTAACTTATATTACAATGGCTATTTTGCAACTTTCAATATCCAGTGGACAGGCTCTATGTTCTAAATAATTATTTAATAATATTCTAAGATTCCGTTATCTTCAGGTCCATTAGCTTCTTCTATTGTGCCATACCACATGCTCAGTATGAAATTGCAAAATTTTGAGACTTTGCTACATAACTCACAAATTAGTTAAAATCCTTACTAAAAAACCAGTCCAAATATTGTGTACCTTTTCAATAAGCTGTAGATTTAAAGTGTTGTCAGCAATCCATAGAATACGAGAAATTATTTGCTCAGCTTGCAATGCTTCAGCCCACATGACACCTTCACCACCTTGAAGACACAAAGTAATCGACCTGTTTACGACATTAACTCAAAGTTATCCACTGCAGTAAATGTTGCATGTACTCAACAAGCATCTCATCGATATGCTTATTGTTTTTGTACAACTTTATATATTTCACTAAATTGACTAGTTTAGAAATACTAAGCTCAACTTGTTAACAAAAAACTAAATTTCCACCTGCACCTTAGATGAGAAAATATGATAAAACGAAAATTAATTTGAATACAATTACATTACCTACATGCTTCACAAAGGCAAGGCACGTCATCTAGAAACAACTGATCCACAATCACTTTGATCAGTCCATTTGTAGAGGATATTTGCTTTCGCGAAGTTTCATGGCAAGCAAGGTTACCGATTATTCCTAGACTAATTTCCTGTAACAAAAAAAGGAGGTGTTGAAGGGGCACTATGAGCGTGCTTGTGACATCTCCATTATTGATTAGTACAAGAGTCAAATGAATCAAGTAGACAGACTAACGAAAAAGGTCACTTACAGTGATGCGGGAAGATTGAGAAACCATGAGAGTAGCCAAAAGCACATCAAGAATAAGATTTTGAACCTGTATGGAAATGTAACAGTCTCTATCAATATGTTTCGAAGGCAAAAGGTGCCTTTGCATGATGCAAGAAAATTTAATTCTACCCCTTAATCTATTCTTAGGCAGATGCCTGTCCTATACTGGTTATGCATTTATTTAGCATATACTATATTGTAGGTGTGTGAGGTTGGTGGAATTGGGTGATTTTGGTAAATCAATTATGTTTTCCTCTTCAAAATATCTAAACAAGAATATTTGTCTCTTCAATCCAAAAAAAAAAGAAAGAAAGAAAGAAAACTCCATTCGTATGGATTGAGAACCATTTTTTGGAACTTAAAGTCTGTTGAGAAATTATAAGTAAATCATATTATCCCTGAAGAAAAGATAAAAATACCATGAATTCAGCATGATCCTCGCTTGCCGCTAGATCCCATAAAATGCATCCACACTCTTCCCAGGTTTCTTCTCCCACCATTCCACCTTGATGCTTATCATGATGATGTTGCAATTCTTCATCTACAGCTTCTTTATTATCCATTTCACCAATGTTATGAGCAGTGTCCATAGCTTCAACTTCCCCTTCATAATCAGATAAATTTACAGCATGCTCTTCTAATTCTTTAGTTTTTGGTCCTTTGTCCAATTCAAGAGCATCTTTTTCACCATCTTTTACATCTGATGGCAGAAGTTTCCGTATCAAAGCAATCACATAACTGGGATCAACTGTTGTTGAAATATCAAAAGACTGCAGAGAAAATGTCAGTAATTCTATATAAACAGTCCAAGTTAATAATTCATAATTCATTCCTCCATCATTACTCAAAATCAACCACTATCACATTGGCGATGTCGCAATAAAAAATAAAATTATTCTTCTGTCGATATTATTATTTTACCGATTTAAATTTTCATCAAATGTCTACACTATATTCTACAGAAAGCTACCTACTGGCTTGTCAGTTAACTATTAGCCACTCTATATTGGATAATGCAACAAAAATCTGGAACTCCATTTCTTTTAAACACAGATATATTGTCTAGTGACAATAATTAAGCATCAAGTACAATGTTCTACTTTCTTAAATCCGCCTTTTCCAATCACTGCAAGAAGCCCCATTTACCAAACAGTTGGACTGCAAAATCACGAATAGTTTTTAAGATTCAATTGACTTCACCACCTGATACATCACACACGCACATCTCATGTTTCGTAATTTTAATCGAGCAACGCATCTATGCATATTGTAATAGGCATCCAAGTTCCTTTATTTTAAAATATAAATGCAGATATGATGTCTAACAACACAAATTAAGCAAAAAGTTCCATAATTTCCTTCCTCAAATAAAATTTTTTCAATCATTACAAGAAGCCCCATTTACCAAATAGTTGGACAGCAAAATTGCGAACCCAATTATCTTAACGGTCCATCCAATTCAGACATCACATATCAACCCCCCGCCAACACACGTACAGCGCGCAAGCAATCAGCTGCATATTTACGCATATCATAACAGGCACCTATAAATTAGAAAAACAGATAACAATATATATGAGCATGTAGAGATTGAGAATACCTCGTGAGCTGGGGCAGAAGGATGATGTGCATAAGGCTCAAATTCAAGTTCTTCGTGATTCTGTTCTTGGAATAGTTCTGATTT
>CAIGRK010142714.1:0-15790 GCA_903798315.1 Fraxinus greggii
GTCAATAGAGTAATACTCCACGTAAGCTCTTCCCGACATACGGTAGCACACCGTTAGTCACTCGTAGACTTTTCCGGTGGGGTTGAAAGCGGCCGCGAGCACTCCTACGATCAAGTCAGTATTTCAGTCAATCAGAAAGTGGTGCCTGACGATGAAGTGATCACGGGACGTGGTTGATAATATGTGCATATATAGTAAAAGGCCTCTTAGAGTTAAAAGACTAGTGTAAAGATTCGAATGGGATCCCCCACCTTACCTTTGTGTGGGGGTATTTACACTAGAGAAGAGAAGAGGAACTGTTGGATGAAGGGACACGTGACATCAGATCGAAAATGAGCTATCCTTTTGTAGGCATCAACTGTCAACACATGGGGTGGCGGGTATTAAATGGTTTCTAGCACAGCAACTGAATTGACCGTTTGTCTCCTGCCTCACGTCTCATCAATCAGTCAGAGATTTGTCCTTAGATCTCAAAGATCTTGGTACGAGTGTGGTGAGGCAGACTGTGAGGTCCAACGAATGCAGAGTGCGGGCCTTTGCATCCGCGGGGGGATGGCGGATGAGTTCGATTCTTCCACAAGATGCGATAGTTCAATTCGTCTGACATGCATCCAGTTCGTCTACATGTGGCAATACGAACGGCGGATGAGTTCGATTTTTCAACGAGGTGAGGCAGTAGTGTTTCAGTTCAGAATTATGGAATTAGCTCGTCGACATGGATTCAGTCAGTCTGCCTCGTGGTAATACCAGATCAACTCGGCCACACGTGGTGGATGAGCTGGATGGACGAGGTGGAGGGCTTCAAAAGGCCCGTAACATCTATTATCAATGCTAGCATTATGTTAACATTTTTTTCTGAACTTAAAGTATTATTCTCGTGTCTTGATATGAGCATGAGATAATATTCTTATTTAATGGTCACATATTTCTTCAGAGGTAATTAGCACATAACGTCTACACCTTTCATTGTTATTGTGAAAAACGTCCTTACCTTTCATTTTTTATCATCGTTACCCTTATTTCCACCTCTCATTGCGCAAAAGGTCATTTTCTTTCATTTTCTCAATTAAAAATCGTAAAATGACTAATATACCCTTCAGTTTAAATAAAACGAAAGAAAAAAAAATTAATCGCAATCATAGTCCCAATTTTTTTAAAGAATGCAAATGAATCCCAAATAAATTATTAAAATAGTAATTAGTACAAAATGTCCATACCTTTCACTATTATTGCAAAAAAGTCACTAACTTTTATTCTTTTGATATTTTCACTTTTAATTACACATTTGATTACGTAAATCATCATTTCTATCAATTTTCATCCAATTTCTCTATAAAAAGGTGTGAAATGACAAATATACCCGCATATTTAGATAAAAAGGTAAACAATTAATTACAACCATAATCCCAAAATTTTTAAAAATTGCAAAACAAGTCCTCAATAAATTAATTAAAAAAAAATTTTTTTACAAAAAAAGTCCAAACGAGTCCCAATTAAATTTATTTAAAATTTAAAAATTTAAAAAATAAAAGTGCAAACGAGTCCCAAATAAATTATTAAAAAATTAGAAATTTAAAAAAATAATTTTTATTTAAATATAATGATATATTCATTATTTCACAGTTTTTTATTGAGAAATTGAATGAAAATGATGATTTGCACAATTAAAGGTGTAATTAAGGGTGAAAATGTGAAAAAAATTAAAGGTATGGACTTTTTTGCAATACTGGTGAAAGGTAGGGACGTTATGTATTAGTTACCATTTTAATAATTTATTTGGGACTGATTTGCCCTTTTTAAAAAATTTTGGGATTTTGATTGCAATTAATTTTTTCCTTTTCTTTTTATTTTATTTAAAGAGAATGGTATATTCGTCATTTTCTAATTTTTAATTGAGAAAATAAATGAAAACGACATTTTAAGCAATGAAATGTGAAAATTAGGGTGAAAATGTTCAAAAATGAAAGATAATGACATTTTCTGCAATAACAATGGAAGGTGGAGACGTTATGTGTTAGTTAACCTTGTTCAGAAGATAGTTTCCTTTCTTTGTAGTGTGTCATTTTTCCCATTGATCAGTGTAGCTTTGATAGTTTCCTTTCTTTGTAGTGTGTCATTTTTCCCATTGATCAGTGTAGCTTTGACAGACGCTTAAAATTGGTTTCTAAAGTGATAGTGTTCAAATGGTTATAAATTCATGGGGTAAGATACTACATATGCAAGTTCATTATTGATTAACAATAAGCTTAAAATAGATTTTTCTTTAGTCAACACCTGAGCAGTTAAACAGACGGTAAATTAGTTGACAATATGTTTTTGCTCAAACAAATCCAACTAGATAAAAAAGAACAATTTTCCTGGCTGCTAGATCCTTATTTCAGGGGGATTGTGGTTCAATTTGGTCAGATACTTGAACTTCCTCCTTTGTGACCACAAACAAATGATGGAGACAATACTATTTAGAGAAATGAGCTTTAATAACAAAGACAAACTCATACCATCAGAAAGGAAAGGAATATCCCACAAAGCTGCCCATGTTGGGGTTATGTACAGCATTTCAACGCTTCTACAATGTACAATCCTACATAAACTAGGGGTGTGCACACATGACACACTTTTATGTGAAAGACTGAACTACGGATGAAGTGGTGATGAGTCCCGAAAGAAGACCAACAATCAAAGCACTGTTGTAAGTGGTTGGTTCACCTTGCTGAGAGTTGTTCCGGGAGTCAGAGTAGGTATCATTTAGGAATGGTCCACCTACAAGTGCTCCAATTGCCAAATTTGGATTGGCGTCTGTCGAATTAAGCCATTTAAACCCATCGGAGCAGCCTGTGTTTGCATCTCTCGGGATTGAAGCACCTCTGTGATGTACAAATTGAGGGTAGTTGCTTCCATAACCAACAAGGTAGCTCATCTTCATCGGGTTGCTCCCTAAGATGTAATCCGCCTAAAGACAATGGCAATAAGGTCAAAAGAAACACAACGTGATCAACATTTTAGTAACAAATAAACATTCTAGAAAATATTGATTTTTGTGGAGCCTAATAATATTATTCATTTATCTATACAACGTGATCAACGTTTTAGTAACAAATAAACATTCTAGAAAATATTGATTTGTGTGGAGCCTAATAATATTATTCATTGATCTATTAACTTTGGATATTGGGCATTCAAAGCCTAGAGGTACATTGAGAATGCATATTTTTATTAGGTTATGAAGGATATCAGGAGGTTAAAGAGAGATACACGGATTGAGAGAGGCGTGAGATATCCATTGTAAACTTCTTTGTTCTTGATTTTTGGATGTAACTCTCACGTCAGACGTCACTATAAATTAGTGTTCCTTCTTGTTTGTTTAATGGTCAAGGAAATGGGGATTAAGGTTAAATCTATAATAGAAAAACTTGGGACCATGGCCCCATTCCCCCAACCAACACCACCCGAGACATATAAGTCTGGTAGGATAATAAATACCTGTGAAAGAGCAAACTTGCGTAGGTCACCTGGCTGATAAAGCTCCCCATTACAGTACAGGGTTTGTGTCTGAGATGTTAGCATGTAATCACTATAAACGAGTGTCAGAAAAGCGGAGGCAACGGAATATTGCAGTACATTCCACTCTGACACCCATATAAGGCCACCTGCATCAGAATAATGAACATGAAATTGCTTTCTAATAATGATTTGAAGCGACTGCAATGATTTTAGCTTTAATTTAACATCAGAATAATGATTTTAATTTCAAAAGCTTGGAAAAATGATTTGATCCCTGTAGCATCTTTCTTTTAATGATTAAAGCAACATCAGTGATTTTAATTTGAAGGACAGCCTTTTACAGTAAATCCTACACCATTTAAAGAAAGAAAAGATGAATTATGTAGAATGTGATATTGATTAACTCTTGACACTTCATAGCTCTTGGACAGGCAGCATCAATGACAAGTCAGTCATTTTCATAATTTTGTTACAAGCATGAGATTTCGAAGCTGGCCAGAACCATTAAAGCTAGGAAGAAGTCTCCAATAAAATTCCAAGAAATGAAGGCAAATTTGATTATCAGTTAGAGCATGCACAATGAAGATGATGTTTTTTTTTTCAATGAAGAAACTATCTGGATTGAAACATTATTAAATTTTGAGATACTTCCTCCAGAAGATTAAATTAGAAGGATTTATTTATTTATAATATATATGCAATGTAGTTAACAAAGATGCCTTAACAATCTTGTTATATTTTCTTTCTTTCTATAAATCCGCTTTACGATGGGGAAATTTTACAACCATATTTCTTATCTCAAGCAATAAAATACAATTGTCTACAGATCTTGATTCAACATCATGAAATTATTACCATCTGTTCTTTGAGATGTAAGTGTTCTGGAATTTGGTAAAAGCCCACACAGAACAGCCTCAGCAGTCTTTCTATAAAGCTGGAGGGCAATATTTTCTGCACCTAGGATATCTTTTGAACCAAAGAAACTTACTCTGGATAGTAAAACCTGTCGAATTAGAAACAGACAAAAATAAGCTCGTTTTTCTCCAATTAACACGCCAACTATGCTTTACCACGAGCATCAGTCTTCTCAAATTATGGATTTATATATGTGCTTACTGAATCTATCATACCATAAAATATGTAGTGAGAATATATGAAGTATCTATTACTTCCAAGAATATAGCATTACTCCTTAAAATTTAGCAGTAGAAGTCTAGGACTGGATAGCTTGCTAGTGCTGACCTGTCAAACTTGACAATTCAACAAAACAATAAAATTTAACAACAAACAGAGTACCTGTGTGCCAGCCAGTTTGTTGTCCCAGCAAAACCATGTCGGCATTCCCCAATTAGCAAATGAATTCCCATTTTTCACTGTCACATACATAAGATATGAGTGGTCTCCTGTAGCATGGTAAAGCCAAGCAGCCGCCCACAAGAGTTCATCACCATATCCTGTAGAGTTGTAATATTTCTGCACCCCTGGGATGCTGATACTATAAGTACCCCTGTAAGTATCTGCAAAGTTAAATAATTGCTCGGCATGCTCAAGAAGCAACTTGGAGTACGCAGAGTTCTTTTTCTGGAACACCAAAGATGCAGATGCCATAGCCGCTGCAGTTTCTGCTGCAACATCTGTTCCAGGATAAGATGTATTCACTTGTGTTAGAGGTCTTCTTTCTGTCATCACTTCAGGTCTTTCCCAGCATTTATGATCCAACTCAGGGTCACCAACCTTCCATCATCACCAAGAGAAATTCATTAGTTCATTGTCTAAAAGTATGACAAATTCAATTAGACAGTTAGAGGGCCATTATTAATTGGATTATATTCAAGAATGTGCAGCAACTACCAAGCTTGAAAAACAAAAAGCAATCCATATGCCCACCTGGGACAGATTTAAGTACCTACAACGTGTGTAGACGATGAAATTGCTAGATGTGAATCAGCAGTATTATTTTTAAGAACAAAATTAGCTTGCTCTGAAAGAAATGTTGAAGTAAATGCAACTTGTTATTTGTTTGGATTTGGGTTCAACACCTACAATGCATGATTTCCATTGAACTGTCTATGTTGGGTGAGCTGATGAAGTAGAAAACATAACAAAAACTAGAGTTGAAAACAAATTCAGGACTCAAATGCTTAACTAATAATGTGTTGAACACATTTTCTTAAAAAATTTCTAATGATGATTATGCTCTCTCACTAATATTCGCTTGGAATGTCCAAAATCTCCAAAAACGAACTTTACTTGAGCCCTGAGAAAAGTCTTAATGTTCCTAATAAGAACATAAATTTTTAGTACTTATCTACAAGACTACAACAGAATGTTCATTAACTAGGGCATCTATTAGTTCAATCTTGAAATAGATAAGGTATATAGAAACCTGAATGTAGAGCACATTGCCAGATGGGTGGGCATTAATGAGATAATCAGTGATCCATTTTAAAGAATCTTGGATGTGATCCATTTCCTTCGCTTCTTTCATATTGTCTCCATACTCGAGTATCGCCCATGACAAAATTGTTGCAGTGAATGCCATGGGAAATCCAAACTTCATTAAATCCCCAGCATCATACATTCCTTTTGTCAGATCCACATTTTCTTCTTCTCCATCTTCCAAAGCAGAATCTCCCCTCCAAGAAATCTTATTATTCACCAACTTACCAGCTGTGTAGGAGCACAAAAATGTATCCATCATTGAAGTTTATAACTCCAGCAACAATTTACTAATGTTAGCTACTTTTAAGGCATAAGTAGTTCCCCAAATAATCGAGCAATAAGGCCACTATGTTCAGAAGTAGACAACTAATTATTAAGTGTCAAGGAAACATTAACAACAAAGATAGACACCAAAGCAAGGCCTAATTAGCACCTAAGCCAGGATGGATAGGAGTCGTGGGACAATGAGAAGACATGAGAATCACCCATACCACACAGGCACGCACACAAAGTATGTTTGGCAAAGCCTTTTCAAGCTTACAAGTTCGTCAAAATCATTTTGACCCTCACAATTCATAGGATCCATAGCTTATATTCACTTTTTATCCACATATTCTGTAGGATCCACAGCTTATAATCTACAAGAAGCTTTTAACCAAACATACATAACCTTTATTATATTTTCACAGACTTGAGCATCGAAGGGCTTCCACTGTGCAACACCACCACCACCACCTCATATGAGTATTTTGCACGTTAGTCTCAGGAACAACACTACTTGGAGATTCTCACACATTATGACTGCTACCGTTTATGATGTAGAAGTCTACCAAGTTAACATCTAACAGTGTATAACTGTTTGCACTTTTTAAGGTGAGATCAAGAAATATGTACATATTTTATATTTACCTTTCTGAACATCAAAGAATTGCACAGAGAGGCTGAGAGCGTTAGCATATTTATCAACTATAACCCGCAAATGCTTTGGAGCACGCTGAAAAATCTCCAATTGATGGAAATTCTTCCAGAGACTGATTGAAGATGCACAGAGGACAAGAGCTGCAAGTACCAGTACTAGAAGCCACCACCACCATCCTTTCGACTCTGGCTTTTCAGATTCCATTCAGTAGAAAAGTCCTCTGCACCTAACACTATTCTCAGAGGCAATTCATCAAACCTATAAGTGGGTTTAACAAAAGAAGCCGGCGACACAGTCTATAATGACTTTTAAATTGCAGTCTTGAATTCTCTTGCTTTATCATTCTACATATGATTCGTGTGGGCCGGCAGTTGATACCGTTTTCGGCTCCAATATGCAGTAGATAGAGGTAAACCGGCAATTCCAGCTTGAAAATTGTCTTCTAGTGTTAGGCATCAGGTTTTGCATTAGGAATGATGCCAAGATTACTATATTGGATATAAATCTAGAGATTCTAGTATAAGATTCCATGATGAACAGTTGACTACAAATTTGTCAACTAATTTTGCTAATAAAGATATCAAATTCAAATGGCAGACAGGCAAAGTTTCTATTTTTCACTTATTGCAACTTTGGACCTCACCAAAAAACTGTCCAACCGTAAGAATAGTTATGAAAATGAAAGTTATCCAAGTCTTCAACCTTTCTCTCCCGACTCCCGTTCTTCTTTTGGCATAAACGCCGGTGACGCTGACCCGTTTTTATAGACTGAAACTTACGCAAGCTGGAACATTCAAAAGCTCAATTTGTAACACGCTTGCAAGTCCTGGCATTTTGTGGCTGGTAAATAAGTTTTTGTTTGGTAATAATTAAAATTCAGATTTTAATTTAAGTGATCGTCAATAATTAATTTTAATTACGTATTTCATAGGTTTCACAACTTTTCAACCATACATTTCATCAACTTTTATCAAACTCTATTAAAAATCTGATTTTAATCTCCATCAGACGGGGCTTAATTACAGTGAATAGTATGTCTTGGAGTGTCGACTAATGTATTTAGAATGCATGGAATAAAATCAATATTCTAAATAACGTAAAGCGTAGTGAATTGTGGAGGTCAAACTTTGACTCAGGCGTAAAAAAGCGTAAAAAAATATTTTCTTATTTTAATATTTTTAAAAATTTTTAAATCAGTCTAAAAATTATTTAATAATTAAAAAAAGCATAAAAAGAGTTTTTTTTTTTTTAAAAGGCACGCCTAGAGGAAAATAAAAATCTTTTAAACTTTCTATTACATTTTTTGCATGACTTGTTTTAAAAAAATATAACTTGGAGTACTATGTCAATTTATATTCACTTGTAATTTGCTCTAAATGTACTAGGATGATATCCCACAAATTCTCAAGTACTTTGCCGTATTTTCTAAGAATTTAATTCACTCTTTACTTTTTACGTGGCATTACTATTTTCCCATCTTAAATATTTTATTATTATCGGTGGGAATTACAAGTTAAGCCCATATTTAATGGGAATTAAAATCTATTGTTTTGATAAAAGTCGATAAAATATATAATTGAAAAGTTGGGTATCTCATAAAAATATGTGGTTTAAATTAGCTATTGACTTTAATTTATATTAAAATCAGAATTTCAATTTCTATGGCTAAATATATTTTGAGTCCAATCAATAGCATCAATGGATGTGAATATGTATTTTACATATTTTACAAACTAAAAAAGTTAAAATACATGGTTTTCGACCGGTCCAATTTTTCTTCTGAACCGGTCAGCTCGATCCGGTTTTGAAAACTTAAGTCCTGATTGGGGAATACTCTAATACGCCGCGGTCCTCCTCTTCCCCTCCTCCTCCTTTTTCTTATAATTTCTTTACGCTGCAAATTCTCCCACTCGCTCGCATATACGGAGACCTTTCTTTAGGACAGCTCTCTTCGTAATCACGAGTTTATATAGATAATCGTATGTACATACAATCGCTTACAACTGTTAGTCTTTTGAGGTGAGGCGTTGTGAGCATTTTTTTTTTCTTTTTTTCCGGAGAAAATGGCTGCAATGGTTGCTATGAAATTCATGAGAGAATGGTTTATATCTAAGACGCTTAAATCAAATAATATTACAAGGCATTATTTTTCCACTGCCGCTTCGAGTGCTAATTCTCCTAATATTCCCAAGAAAGTTCCTCATTTTTCCAAAAAGGTAATCTTTTTACCCTTTATTCTTATTAAGTGCGTAATGCAAAAATAATCTTTTTAGGCACAAAAATGTTGGGTTTCCATGGAATTGGAAAAAGGTTCCTTTAGTTCATGTGTCTGTTATGGCTGGCGAGCATGCAGGCTCTTGGGACTGGGAGTATCAATGCATTAGGAATTGTCCCATTATTTTGGTATTCTTCTATAAATTTAGTTTTGTTTGCCAGAATTTAGACGATACTAAACAAATTGAGTTACTCAATCTCACAGTGCCAAAAGATTGAATTTTTATGACTTCTGTTGGATTGTGCTTCTTGGTTTTCAATTGAGAACCAATTAGTTTCTTTGTTATGTTAAATGAAAAAAATCTGAATAATAGCTTGTCACACTTGCACTGCAGGGTATGTTACTCACGGGAGCCACCATGGGTCTACTTATAGGTGGAGGTGCCTATGCCAGTACCGTGGATGAAGCAACTTTCTGGTATTCAGATTCAATTTCATAAAGGGCGTATTTCCCATCTGTATTCTAACATTACCCTTAAAGTGAATGAAAAGTTTGATTTGGCTTGCTAATTATGTATCATATGGCATATTTTGTTTCAGTCTCTGCTGATTAAATATGGTGGCTTTGGGGTTTTGTTACTAAGAAAGCTTTACGAATACTATAAAAAGGAAAGAAAATTTTAAAATCTTTGCCATGTGCATAATTGACTTTAGAAAGGGTTTTTAATAGGAGGCTATACTGGGTAAGAGAATGGTGGCTTCATTTATGGAGATTTATTTTGAAGAAAACTAAATGTGGAAAATGTGAGAAATCAATTAAAAGATGGTCATATTTGCTTCTGTGAATTCCCTTAAGAACTAAAACTTCCCTTTTAAGTCTCCACTCGGAGTGCTTTATTTCGGTAAACAGTTAAAACATTCATTAGTTATGTGATTTGCCTAAATCACATTGAATTTTCTAAAATTTGTAGAGGGTCTTGGCTTTCCTGTCTCTCCTCCCATGGTAGTAACTAATACGCGTGCATTGTGTGCCAATCACAAGTTGTGTGTCTAATAAACTTGATGTAAGATAACTCGATAAGATTGGATTTTAACTAGAATTGATCGCCAAAATAAGCTAAAGGTCAGGTTTGATCATAGAGTGCTTATAAGCGGAGAATTCATAACTGTTTTAGGTAGTGAGCAATAGCTGATAAAAGTAGTCTTTAGGAAAGTGGGGCTGTTTCGGACTTCCGGTTGTGGGGCAGTGGGATTTATTGCATCACGGTTATTGGGCTTTGCAAGGGTTATTATTTGTGATGAAGCAGAGGAGGATTAGGTCTGAATCTGGAATTAGAGAAGGAGAGGGAACAGAAGGGAGAAGAGAAGAAGAGATGGAGCACTTTTCACTGTTGTTTCATACGTGAATCTTAGACAATTCAGCTTTTTCAGCAAACTAATTTTGTTCAATCTCTTTGTATGCCAATGTAGACAATAGAAACATTTCATTGTTCACGTTGTTAATATAATTAGAGTTGGACTGATCTTCATTGTTAGTTGGGCACGATTTGAAGTCCTTTTTATGCATATTCTAGGTGATTGGGATCAAAAATTTTCAAGTTATTTCACAGTTTAAATATTTGTTGTAACTATAAATTTGTGGGAATAAATAACCTGTACATCACATATAACCATTGTGCAGTGGTTGGCTTTTCAATGCAACAAAACTAGTCAATCCATTTTTTGCATTTCTGGATCCAGAGGTAGCCCACCGACTGGCTGTTTCTGCCGCAGCTCGTGGCTGGGTCCCAATAGAGAAAAGGCCAGACCCACCAATATTGGAACTAGAAGTTTGGGGAAGGAGGTTCTCCAATCCTGTCGGTCTTTCTGCTGGTTTTGACAAAAATGCTGAGGCTGTTGAAGGCTTACTTGGTTTAGGTTTTGGGTTTGTAGAGGTAGGATCGGTTACTCCAGCCCCGCAGGAGGGGAATCCAAAGCCTCGTATATTCAGATTGCCGAAGGAAGGGTAAGAGCGCATGGTTTAACCTATTTTTACCAATTAAAGTTTATTTTTTTGCGTATTCTATGCTGTAGCATGAAGCAAGGCTTTGTTTTATTTGTCAAATGCAAATCTCATGTTTAAAACTCTTAATGCATGTTTACGTTAAACAAGATTGTTTAATTTCTTTTTTCTTCCTTAATGTCTATTGAACTCCTTACCAAACAAACCATTAGCGTTTAAACTGATTATATCTGTTGCAGTGCTATAATTAATAGATGTGGCTTCAATAGCGAAGGAATTGTTGTTGTTGCAAAGCGGTTGGGTGCGCAACATGGTAAGAGGAAGTTAGAAACGTCGAGCACTACATCTTCTGTGGGTGATGAAGTTGTACATGGAGGGAAAGCTGGTCCTGGAATTTTGGGGGTTAACCTTGGAAAGAATAAGACCAGTGAAGATGCTACAGCAGATTATGTACAAGGAGTTCATACATTATCCCAATATGCTGATTATTTGGTACATGTCCACCTTATTTGTTCCTTCGAAGTTTCAAGTGCATATTCTCTTAGATTCAGAAACCCATCTAAGTAGAGATGTTTGTATTGTTTTCAAATGAAATATCCATTTATAACTGCTGCATAAGATGAATTCTGAAATGATGCATGGCAAATTTGTTAATTCATCTTTGGACACATTTGTTGAACGGAACCTCAACTTGTAGGTTATTAATATTTCATCTCCCAATACTCCTGGACTTCGCCAACTTCAAGGAAGAAAACAATTGAAAGATCTTGTTAAGAAGGTTTTGACCTCACTTCGTTGTCAATCTGATTAGTTAATGTATTTTTGGGAATACATTACCTAATTAATTCAAAGATGTAGCTTTAACTTTATCTTTGTCAAGGTTCAAGCGGCTCGGGATGAAATGCAATGGGGTGAGGAAGGTCCGCCTCCTTTGCTTGTGAAAATTGCCCCAGACTTGTCTAAACAAGATCTTGAAGATATTGCAGCAGTATGTACATATTATTTTTCTGACTTGAGTTTTTACTCCGTCACGGCCTCTTACAACTTGTTCTCTGTTCCTGTAGGTTGCTCTTGCTCTTCGAGTAGATGGATTGGTACGGCTTTTCTGACACATTATAGTCTCTTCAACTTTTTGCCATGTTCTGTTTATTCATTTACAGTAATGTATCCGTGATTCTATCTCGACTGCTTCTTGGCAACTTATCTGGTAAGATCTGGTGAATATGAAACAATTAATTTATTTTTTATGGAGTAGACATATAAAGCAGCTTATGACCTAATGGTTGGTTTTCTCAACCCCAACCGACCTTCACCAAAAGAAAGAGTAAAGTATAACAGAGAAAGAAAAGAAAAGAAAAAAAGGCACTAACTCTCAAGTCCATAGTTCTGAGTGTGCTCGATGACTGAGAATCTTGGCATGCTTAAATCATTTTGTATTTTGATGCTTGTAGATCATATCAAACACAACGATTCAAAGACCAAATCCTGTTAGCAAAAATCCAGTTTCTGAGGAACCTGGAGGATTGAGTGGGAAGCCACTGTTTGATTTATCCACAAATATATTGAAAGATATGTATATTCTCACGAAGGTATGCTATTTTCGCAACTCATGTATTTGTTTGAACAGATAGTTCCATACTGAGTGCAAATCAGTTTAGTTTACCAAATAATGAAGAAATTATTCAATGCAGACAAATGAACCAGGACTAGCTTTAGATAAACTGCCAAAATTTTCAATAAAAATTTGCAGTTTATGGGAACAGTAGCAGAAGGTTGCAAACATTTACATGTAGCGTATTTGTCGAATCTTGAGAGTTTTCACGTATCTAATTTTCGTTTTACAGTTTATTAATGATTTTATTTTCAATTTTATTTGGTTTGGACATGTTTGGGTTTTGTACATTCCATTGACGTCATTGTCGTGTTCCCCTATAGGGAAAGATTCCTCTGATAGGCTGTGGAGGTATTAGCAGGTAGTAATACCTTACTATTTACCATTGTAATTTCTACCATCTTATCATCGTAATTACTGAGCTTAAATATTCTCTGTCAGTGGTGAGGATGCATACAAGAAAATACGAGCCGGGGCAATTCTTGTTCAGCTGTATACTTCTTTTGCATATGGCGGGCCTGCTCTTCTACCTAAGATAAAGGTAGATAACTACTCCAGAAATTTGAGTTCTTGAATTCTAAATAACGTTGGAGTATATCTAGACGTAGGAAAAATAGTTGTTCGGCAGTTTGAACAAGGGCCGGACAAATAAGGTAATTTCTAGGAAGAGATTATTCAAATTGGTTAGGTATGATGATGAACTTGATCTTCATAATGGTTGGGCGATTGACCTGGGTTTTCTCTCTTTTTTAGAGTGAACTCGCACGATGCTTGGAGAAAGGTGGCTACAAGTCCATCTATGAGGCAGTTGGAGCAGATTGCAGGCAGCCTTGATGTATTAATCCAATTTTTAACAAACACCATCCTTCCGTACTCTGTTCTGTTAAATAAATTTTCTACTCATTGAGTTTTTTTTCCCCGGAAAATTTTACTTGGCAGTTTGTTTTACTCATTTTTCAGTTGTAGGGATTTAACAAATGTTCTCTAGTGAAAATTTTGATCATTTTTGAGTGTCATATTGTATATCAATGTACGGATAAGATTTTACCTTCAGAATATGTTCGATGTAAAGCTTGGAGTTATATTGTCTTTTCAATGTATTTGGATTAGCTCAAGTCGAGGATCATGAAATTAACATTATCGTTAAGGTTATTTCAAACTATTCAAGAAAATAACTTATGTTCGATTCAAATTTTGGAGAACAGTAGGAAGTCCTCTAAATAGAAGCACTATTTTACTTAGAACGCATCGCGTGAAATTTAAGTCAGTGTGATGATCATTCTATTAGTTAAGCTTAACTTGATTTAAAAAAAAAAAAAAAACACTATCTCAATCCATGAGAAGTGTCTACAATAACATTTCCCAACGAATACATTTGTCTTGGTAAGATCGGACGGTTACAAATAAGAAGAATCAAAATTAGAGACAGAACTTGTGTGACTATCACCGAGAGCTGATATTGAATAATTTTAATTTCTTGAAAAAATTGCATATTCGATCCCCAACCTTCAAAAATGTTGAATCCCAATCTTTCAGTCGCCAACACTTGAAGAAATAAACACGGTTTGTCCGTTGATAGAATCTGTTCAATTTGACTGTTAAGGTCATTTAAAATGATAAAATTGCCAGTAAACGGAAAAAGGAAAAAGAAAAAAGAGTGTGTTATTGCAGTGGAAGTCCTCTATTTTCAAAAGTACAAATAAATCCCAACAAAAATAGATTAAAAATAAAAATGGAAATCGTTTCATCACCCCACCCCTACGCCCACCTAGTTTAATAAATAAAATAAGTATAGAAAAAATTCATTTAAAATAAAATAATAATTCAAGATTTTGTCAACATGGACGGAACATGCCTATTTTTTTTTCTCAAACGTTATTGGTGCCATTTTTAAATGTTGGGATGCATCTACAATTATTTTAAGATTAGGGACAAAATATGCAATTTTACGTAATTTCTTTAATATGTTGTGTTATTGAGCCCCATTAGTTGGCAAATAATGTATTTTTGAATTGTAGATTGATGGAAGATGTGCGATTAAAATAAATAAATTTGGATTTGTGCGTAATATTAATTTATTGAAAAATGTGTGATTAAAAAAAAGAGTGAGAAAAATGCATCTTAAAAATAATGATAATCAGACAAGGTCGTAGGGTAGAAATGACATATTAGTGTCTAATATTTGTGCATTAATTGTTTTTGTAATTTTTAATATCTAAACAACTTGGATAATAATTAGATAAAATCATTTGATAACTTGGTAAATTTTATTATTATTTAAATTGAAATTAACATCCAAATAATTTTCTTTTCCAAAGACTTTTTTGAACGATTTCCATCCAAAACTTCGTTATATAAATGTCAAAATTAAGTCAAGGGTTGAACTAATAGAGTTTTGAGCAGAAATCATCTAAAGGTCTTCAGCTCCCAAAAGTGAAGGTTTGGATACATTTGTACTTTTTTTAAAAGATTAGGAACCTAAGTTCAATTTCCCCTTTTCATGAAGCAACCATGAACAGAACCCAACAAGCTGTACGACAAGAACCGGACGCTAGGATCCATTCAAATCCCAACGGCTAGTTTCCTAATTAACGATGAGCCACGCCGCCAGAAAATTCACTAACGGTCGAATTGCCTATTTTCAGCCCTAATCTCTTTTCCAAATTTCTCTATATTAACCTTTTCTTCATCGCCCAAAAAACATCGATCTTTATTCAGAAACTTTCTGGTGAGCCACGTAATTTTTTATTGGATCATCGACACCACCACTGCCTCCATGGAAACCCCGTCATCGACCAGAAGAGTGACTAGATCACAGACTTTGGATGCTAAAAACAGTAATAATGGCAAGATATCCATGACAAGTAATCTTGATTCAGAGCCAAATTTTCTTGAATTGATTTTTGATATGGCTTTCTTTGTTTTTGAGATTTTTTGCAGGCAAATTTGAGGAATCTAAGAAGTCTGTAACAAGAACAAGGCAGAGGAATAGTGCAAAGCAACAAGATCGATCTGCCCTTATCGATATTACAAATGATTCGCCAATTGTTGGGCTTGCAACGGGGAATCTGGATACCCCATCATCAACAATGTCCAAGAA
>CAIGRK010142811.1:0-13459 GCA_903798315.1 Fraxinus greggii
GACATGCAAAAAACTTACCTATTGCAAACCAAAAGAGAGAGAGAGAGAGAGAGAGAGAGAGAGGCCAAAATATTCTGGCCATCTGGACGTCCGATTCGGCCACAACGGTCAAAAATTCAACCATTCTAATTCTAACTTGCAACAACTATTTTCAGTCATTCGTACTGTTCCAGATGCCCAGATGGTCATTCGATTCGGCAAAAAATTTCATGTTTTCAACAGCTATAAATGCCAACTCACTTACCATTTATTATAACAACTTAAGAGCATTTAAATGAGATTCTTTTGATCAAAATTGTATTTATTTTTCATATCATTTATTATTATCAAATTATTTTAGTGTTGAAAAACTTTTGGTCAAATTTACTTGTGAAAATCATTCTACACATCAAAGTTTTTCATACCTAAAACTTGAATTTTATTCATTGCTATTTATTAAAGTGTTAGCCTATTTCTCTCTTGGTATTTAATTTTGATCATATCATTTATTAATGTAGAAGTTTCAATTTGTAAAATCAATTTTCTTTAAACTTGAGGGTCACGTTGAGGTCCCGTACAGTTCGGTGTTCCTTGTCACGAAAGTTCAACGTTGTATAAGGATCGGTGTTCATTGTGTGTAAGTTACCGAAAGCTTTGTAAATGGTTGGATTGTATCACAAGTCAATCAACATAGTGAAATTGTCCTTGCTCGTTCCAGAGAGCTTGGTAACGGAGGACATAGATCATTACGTTGGATCGAATTTCCATAATTATATCGTTTGCATTCTCTATCTCTCTTTACTCATTTGTTTCATATTCGAGCTTCTTATTTGAATTAATCTATCTTGTCATTACGTACTCGATTTATATTAATTTTTCAAAAAAAGTTTTAAAAACCAATTCAACCCCTCTTGGTTAGCTATTCTTGGACTATCAACCATTGTATCATTAATTCTCCCTTATAAATATGGAGATTTGGTTTTAACCAAAACACGCAAGTTCATTATCTTGCTAGCATAAGAAAAGAAAAACCATAATTCTCTCATTCTTATTCTCTGTGTGGGTTTCCATTGAAAGTTGGACAATTGCACAATTGTGGATTGCAGATAAGAATTGCTCTTGGGAATTAACTAAATATATAATTCTTATCACAATTTCTTTTTAAACACAAAGTAAATCCTTAGTTAGAATAAAAATATTGTTTAAAGTCTACTGTGCATTTATGTAAATTTTCAACAGTAGTATCAGAGCATACTTTTTGCTTGTTAGAAAATGTTTTGCAAATTAGAACAATCAAAAGTCGATTGTTATTATTTTTCTGAAATCTAGCAATTTAGAAAATTATTTTTTCATCTTTAAAAATCTATTTGGAAAGAAAAAAAAATTTTGGTCAAAAATTGGATATATACAGTAAAGGAATGGCAATTTGGCTCATCAACTTGGATGGCTCGGCTCATGGCGTGGAGGAACTGAGCCTCAATTTTGGGCATCAGCCCAAGCCTGAGCTGGCCCCATGTTGCTCGTCAAGCCACATGAGCCATTTTGGCCCATGTTAGCAGTCAAACAAAAGGTACTGGCGCCAATTGCTTGAAGTAGGCAGTGTAGCTATTTGTTTCTTTAATACATGCACCTGCCGCTGCCTTTAAAACATGCAACATAGTTGCCTGAAACAGGCAACTATAGCTACCTGAAACAAAAAAAAAAATCGAGCCGACTTGGCTTAACCCGATCCGATTAGGCTCGGATCGATAAGGCCCATGCTGAAAGCTCAAGTAGAGTCTAGATTTTTCGATCAAGCTTTTGCTCTGCTCAATTTGCCTTTAAAAAGCTCCAAACATTTTTTTAACCCGAGCCACGAGTTTTGTCTTGTTAGTTGACTTGGCTCTGCTCCTTTACACCCCTAATACAATATGGACAATGATAAAAGTCGTACCACCTCGTGCAACAGCTCATAGTAGTACGCTTCATAACAACAACATTGTTCGTTGCTGCAAATTTTTCTCGCAGTAACGTTGCCACAATTATAGTAACTTGACCGGGAAAAGTAGCGCCACGATAGTCGGCGTTGCTAAAGGAAGAAACCCCAAAAATTTTGGGTTTGGGTGAATTTTGGGGGATGGGAGCTCCTTGTGTAATTTCTAAAATTGCAAGCCCCTGCCTACAATGATATAAGGGGTCAAACTGCAATTTTAAAATGAAGGACCTGTTTTTTAATTCAGATGACAATTTTCGAAAAGGAGTTTTTTAAATATTAATTTCAAAAGGTTTTTAATATTTTGATTTAAAGTTCAATCTCGACCCATTTAAAATTGACGGCTTTTATATTATCGTTAAAATTGGATGTTAAGTTAAATATTACCCTAAATTGAATTTTATTTTATTTATGAGTGTTATCCTAAACTAAAAATGTTAGTTCAATTAGAATTAGAGTTAGACTCTAATTTGATATTTAATTAGAATTTGATTCTAATTAAATTATTTCACTCTAATATATTCTTGAAACTAGAGATGAACTCTAATTTGATATTTAATTAAAATTTGATTTTAGTTAAATAAACCCACTTAATCGATTAATTTGATTACCTAAGTATTGAATTTTTTTATCCATCTATCTATATTAGTTTAAACGACCATAATTGCTAGAAACTTGAAACAAGTTTGTATATAATATTAGATATTATATAGGAATGCATTTATATGATCAATATTTAATTAATGGATGATTATGGACTCGGCCGTGTAAATATGTTGAATAGTTGATTTTATTCTTTTAGTTTTTTAGACTGCGAGCACTTTATTAATTTGGACATGCTATTCCATTGTTGTTGTTGTTGTTGTTGTTGTTGCTGCTGCTATTGCTATTATTATTATATCACGTCCAATTCATTTAGGCATGCGTGCCAACTATCCAATTCATTTAGGCATGCATGCCAACTACCAACTAGTATAGTATACATGTTGCAGTTGAATTAATTGAAAAACCAAAAAGACGAGGATACCATGTACATGGTGCATTGCATGAGTCAATACGATACCCTCTAGAAACTGTCCAACTAGTCTTCCATTTAGCGCAAAAAGGCTAGTTAGTATTAGTCCATAATCGTCCACACTATTATATGTATGTTTACTTGCATGCTAGATGTATGATTAAAATACATATAATTATTATGATGAGACCTTTGTATGATGAACTTCCTCGGTAAAATATTAAGTCAATTTATTATTCGCTTTTCATCATTATAGCTAAAAACGAGAGTCCTAAATCAATCCCAACTTATTGAGTACACTCAAAGCTAGTCTATTAAGAATATGTTTGACACTATTAAATATTGGATATTTCTTAATAATGGGTTCGACTCAATTAAAATTTATTTTTGTTGAGTGCACTCAAGGAGATAAATTCTAGAGGTACACATGATTGTCTATCCGTAATAACGATATCTGTATCTCGTTATTACTTACGATCACGGATAATTTAAGATTCAACCATACGTAATTTGTTTTTCCCTCCATCACAACTCCTTGTGATTAATAAGTTACCAAAATTTGAATATTCGGACTCTATTAACTTAATTTATTAAAATAAAAACTCAATAAATTAAATAATATGTCTACCATAAATAAATGAATTAAACATTTTAAAAATGTTTACAACCTAAATCGATTGAACCTAGGGCATAACACTTCCAAAAAACTACTTTTTTTTTTACCTCTGAATCTGAAAATAAAAATCGAGATCAAAATTTGATCGGAAACCATAAAAATAAAAATCTCATGATTGCAATGAGTACTACTCTTGAACTGACGCCTCCTCTAGCATCTAAATTGCTCACATTGCCTACAATCTTGATATGGTGATGGTCGTAAGAGAGAAAGGAAGAAGATAAAGTGATTTTTATTTCTTAATTATATATTTATTACTCATTTGTAATTTTTTGAAGTATTTATAACTATGGTTGCAATTAGTTATTTTTTTCTTTTTATTTAGTATATTCTTTCTTTTACAACCTTTTATTGAGAAAATTGACGGTGGGGGTTAAAACTCACTCCAAGTTTTAAATAGGAATCTTTTTCACCAATTCCAATAGGCACTACAGGAAATATCGCTTTCAACAACCATATAATTGGTTATAGAATATATATAATATTAGTTGTTGATCACATTCAATGACCAAAATCAGTTGGTTGTTCGTTGGTTGGTTGTAACAACCATCATTAAAATATAATGAAAGCAACCAAATTTTAGTTGCCTTTCATTTCAACAATGAAAAAAAATAACCGTTAAAATTCATAGTGACAACCAACACTACAAAAAAATGTGGCTTCAAGGATGGGATTTACGGTCACAGATGGCTTGAATTCCATAGGTAACAACTTTTAACAATGAAATCCTTCAGTTGATAAATTATCTAGTAAAACCCAGTCGCCAATTTACCGATGAATTTCTTTGACCATCAGTAAATTAGTGACATAAAATTCATTGATACATTAGCAACAATATTTCCATAGCAAATTACCTATGTACAAACTAAACAACAATGAATATGGAATTAGAAATATATTCATTCACCTCGCATTGTAGTAATGGGTCATCTTCCTTTGATATGCAGCTAGTTTCACTTAGGATTCATCCCTCCTTTTATCGCGAAAATCGAGCACACATTTTCTCTAATAATCGTTCAATATTTTATTGAACTGCAATCGACGGGGATAGGATAACAAGACTTCCACTTGGCTTATTACTTCTGCGCCGTAGGCCATTGAGAACGGGGTTTCTCCTATTGAGGTTCGGCTTGTAGTCTGGATTGTTCACAATTCTTGTGGCAGTTCATCGACCTTTGCACCTTTGGAGGCATCAAGTTTTCTTTTAAAAATATACATAATGGTTTTGTTTACAGCATCTACTTGTCCATTTGCCTGGGGTAATGAGATGTTGAAAAATGTTTCTTGATCCTATGTTCTTCATACAGGTACGTGACCTTTTTGTTATCAAACGGACGCCCATTAACTAAGAAAATTGAATTAGGAATTCTGAATCGACATATAATATTCTTCCACAAGAATTTGGAAGTGTTGGCCTCTGTAATCTTGGCCAAAGCTTCGATTTCAACCCTTTTTGTGAAGTAATCAATGGCGATGATAGCAAAGTTCACACTACCTTTACCCTTGGGTAAAGGGTCTATAAGGTCTATCCTCCATTTGGCAAATGGCCATAGGTTGGATACCACTGTTAGCTATTTGGAAGGTTATCTCTGGATAAGAGGGAAGCATTGACATTTATTGCAATTTCGTACAAATTGGATCGTGTCTTTTTTCAAAGTAGGCCAATAATACCCTTGCCGTAGTGCTTTTTGTGCCTGCGCGAGTCCTCCAGCGCGATTTTTGCAAATGGCCTCATGAATTTCGTGGAGGATGTAGGTAGCTTCCTCTCTTCCAATACATGGAGGAGTGGTAAGGAAAAATCTCTTTTGTAGAGCACATCATCCTAGAATACAAAGTGAGCTCCCCTTCTCCTAAGTTTGTAACTTCTTCTTTATTGCTGGAGAAGGTTCGATCTTTAAGAAAGGCCACTATAGATTGCATCCATATAGGTGTTCCTTATACTCATATTACCTCTTTCTCTTTAATAGTGGAAGGCTATGAGAGGTGTTCAATTAGCACAATCGTTAGTAATTCTGAGTCCTTGCTACTAGCCAGCTTGGTCAAGACATCGAAGTGGGCATTTTCAACTCATAAATTCGATCTAACTCAAATTTCTCAAAAGATAGGAATAGATCCATCACCAGTTTGAGGTACGTAGCCATGCTCTTGTATCTAACTGTGAAGTTACCATTTACGTGGCTAAATATGAGTTGGGAATCATTGTTAATGAGCAACCTCTTCACTTGCATTTCTTTAGCTAACCTTATGTCGACCAGTAGTGCCTCATATTCAGCCGTGTTTTTGGAAACCTTGAACCCAAACCTCACTGCACAACCACCCATTTCAACAACCTTCCTAAACAATCGAGTTTCTGAAGCACGTGCTTGAGCAAGAAGTTGGTCAACACAAGTATTATGTGAGCTTGGAAGTAAGACCTTAACTTTTTAGATGCAGCGATCAAGGCTAGAGTTAACTTTTCTATATTAGGGTAATAGATTCTGACTGCCAAAAGTGCATTACTCACATAATAGACAGGTAACTAGAGGATATCTTCTTTTTTTATGAAAAGTACACTATTGGCTTCATTAGAGATGGCCAAATAGAGTTGCAAAGCCTCTCTAGACTTGGATTTTGAGAGGATGAGAGCTTGTCCTAGGAGCTTTTTCTGCCCCTGGAATGCCTCTTAAAGAATATGAGGCAATTATCGGTGGCCTTTGAGACGAAACAGCTTAAAGGCGCTATATGCACGATCAATCTTTTCCGCTCCTATGGTTTTTCAGGATACCTCATCTCCACCAAAGCTTGGATTTCTTTTAGATTAGCCTCTATACCCCTTTGGTTAACCATGTATCCCAGAAATTTGTCATAGGTAACACCGAACGCACACTTGAGGGGGTTCAACCTCATTTTGTACCTTCGTAGAATTTGGAAAGTTTCATCCAGATACTTTAAATAGTTAACCACCTTCGATCTTTTTATGAGCATGTCAACCTCGTAGACCTCCATTATTTCGTCAATGAGGTTGGTAAACATTTTGTCAACGAGTCTCTAGTAAGTGTCACGGGCATTTTTTAGCCTGAAGGACATCATCTTGTAATAATAAAAACCTCTATCAGTGATGAAAGAGGTGTTTCTCTCACATGTCGGGTGCATGTGGATTTAATTACAGCCTGAGTAGGTGTCCATAAAGCATAAAGTATGTGCCTAGCAGTGGAGTTGATAAGATGATCTATCTTTGGAGGGGACAAACTATCATTTGGACTAGCTTGATTAAGGTTGGAGAAGTCTATGTAAACCCTACATTTACCGTTCTATTTCTTCACCAAGAAAGGGTTTGAGACCTACTTCGGGTAAGTGGCCAAGCTGTTATTTATCAACTTTTACACTTATTCCTTCAGGGCCTCATATTTTTTTAGATTGAGAGCCCTTCTCTTCTGTCTTTGTGGGGCAACCTTGGGATCAATTTTGAGGAAGTGACAACTAACTTTGGGTTTAGTGCTTTCCATGTCCTTGTGTCTCCATGTAAAGACATCAAGATTTTTACACAAAAATCCTTGAGTGTCTATTTGGTCTCTGATGGTAGGCCTTTTCCGACCTACAATGCCTTGGTGGGGTCTTGAGAATCCACTGAGAAACTTTTTACCTCCTCCACCGGTGCTGTTCGAGATTCAAATTCAATAACATGAAGGTCCAATTCATCAAGGATGACCACCTACTTGAGGGCATTCATCATCTTGACATCTGTTTGACCGAAATTTTAGCCTCTTGGGGCGTCTACCATATCAACATCCATTATCATCACATTGACATCTCTGGGTTTGACTTTCCTTATTGAGTTCGGGTAACATCCCCGTGCTCCTTTTTTGTCACCCAAACTGTGGCAATCCAATGTTCAGTTGGGAACTTTACGCATAGGTGATGAATGGAGGTGACGGCTCATAAGTCCTTTAAGGCGGGTCTACCTAGCACCCCATGGTAGGCTGACCTATTATCCACTACCAAAATTTCATGAAGTTCAAAGCTATCTAGGGTGGCTCTTCCATTTTCACAGCAAAGGTTATTTTTCCCTTGGGATGATACTATCATCGATGAAGCCGTACAATGGGTTGTGATGAGGTTAATTTATGAATAACGATCATCTTGTTAAAGTGACCCTAAAAATGTTGATGGAATTATTATCAACCAGCATCCACTTCAACATATTATAGGCCACAATGACCCTTACAACGAGGGTAATATAATGAGGAAAGTGTGCACCCTTGACGTTTTTCTAAGTAAAAGCAATAGGTCGTAATTGCCTTCGAGAACTACTATCCACTATGCAGTCATTCGAGGATCCTTTTCGTTGTTGTCATCGAGCTCATAAGATATTTGGGGTTTATCCAAATTTTCCTCTGCCTAATATCTTGGCGGAATATGAGATGCCCGATTCCTCACAATTTCCTTTCTCTTATGGTGCCTATTTCTGGGCAGGACAGTACCTAAGGCATGTCTTTGCCTTTCTTTTGGTGGCTGGGTCGCATGTGGTGGTGGTTGCGGCTTGTTCCTAGGCATGGAAGATGCTGGGATGGCATGTACCTAGGAGTGGGATGTGGCTAAGATAGTCTGCATTAGGTTCCTACATGGCTGATTCTGTCAAACACACTAACAGACCTTTGTGGCATGTTTCTGGCTCGTATTCATGGAAAATATTATTCTCTATGTCAACATGGGCTCCGATGGGTTAGACACAACTTTAGTTCGAGAAAATATCAACCTCAACTTCCCTTTCAAGGGGACTAACTTCCCTAGCCTGCTTGGGATGTGGGGCCCTCTAACTTTGGACTTTATCATCATGCAGATAGTATCTGTGCGGTGCAAAAAGATGGATTGGAGGTCCTCCTTGACCTTGCATCTACATGAAGAGTTCTTGCATGGCCATGTTTTGGTATGTAATATTCCTTATGTTGGCAACCACTGTTACCATCTCCCGGGTGAGTTTAGCATCTACCATGCTTATGGTAATGGTGGGGTCTATGCCAACTCTCTTGAGTATCTGCTCGAAAAGCCTCTTCATCAGGGTTTTCTCTTACCCTCCTGGGAGGAATATCACGATCTAAACTCATTTTTCTTTAGCTAAACTGTCAATTTTTTTCAACTTTTGGGGCTTTCTCTTGTTTTTATTTTCAAGAACTAATCCCTTTTAAGGGAGATGCCCAGCTATCCTCCAATAAACCTTTTTCACAATAATGTTTGTGGTTATAGTGACGTTTGTCACAGAAAACACCCAATCTATTGACCTCGTTTCTCGCACTGTAGATGTGGACAACAGATACTGGGGCCACTCTCATTCTCTCAAACTAATTCCAACATGCATGAATTGGTTGTCAATCAATAATAAACAAGGTTTACGTAGCAGAATCTTTATAACATGAGACAAAAATGTTGGGCTCCAACAAAATATTCGAGATAAATTACACAATAATGAATGACCAACTAAGAGTCAAACTCAAAATCAAGATCACACCTCAAATACTAAAAACCAAAGATTGATCAAGAAGGAAGAAAATCTATGGCTTGCAAACAATATTTTTGTATTACCCTCAAATGACGAATGGGGGATATTTATAGTGTTATATGTGAGATAATAACCATTGGATGGGGGCCACATGGCTTCATCTCCTTTATCAAAATATCACATCCACATTAAATGTCCCAAAAATGGAGGCAGCCACCCTATAACATATATGAAAAGATTAACCTTCCTACTCATTACGAAGTCAAATTAATCATTCTAGAAGGATTTCAGAAATTCAAGATCTTCAAAGGTGGATCGTCACTAGCCTTAGCTGAGCCTTGAATTCTACTTCATTGAACATCGTCACTTCGGCAAAGAACCGTGATAAGAGTGTAAAATATCATGTTTTCCTCTCTTATTTGTTGTTCTCGTGTGGTTATTTGATGCCAAAATGTACTCATTTTCTTTATATTTTGATTTAGGTGCAAATTTGATTGATATGATGAAATTTGGAAGAAATAAGCGAAATAGGGGCCAAATTGGAAGAAAACAAAATTTCAAGGACCAAATTGCAAATACCCAAAAGATGGCTTGAAAGGTAAAACGAAGATATAAAGATTTGAGAGTGTTATATATCAATTGGATGAGGAAATAAGCCAAAGGGATGAAGTATAGTCAAAGAATTATCACATATCAACTCCTAGCCGAAAAAGTTCTACTTCGAATTTTCAGTCTCAGTTTGAGACCCATTCTTGGCATAGAAAACGTTCAAATGAGAAGTATTATAATTCTAAAAGATTTGTAACACTCTGAGTCAGCATTTTAACACATCTTAAATCACCTCAATTGGATATCAGGAGAGAACGATATGACACAAATATTGAAGGCAGTCCTGTGGAAGTTATCTAAAGTCATGCTGTCGCATAACTTAAATTCAATGCGGTTGCATACTCTTCTTCAGCGAATTCCAGGGCCAAGTTTAAATGTTCTATGTGGTTTCATCCACTTATTTTATGTGGTCGCATAGAGTATTTTCGAGAGGAAAATTCTGGTTTTCAAATTTAAGTCAACCACTTATAAAAACAACTATAATATGTGTTTTGAAACCCTTAACATGAGAAAAAATAGAGAGAACTCCTCCATACTACTTTCTCTCATCTTTGGCTCAAGAATCTCCATGAAAAACTAAAAATTTTGGTGAATTTGGAAGGAACTCAATTGAAATTGGTGATTTTGCATCTTTTATCCATGTAATTTGATTTTTCATTCTCAAACAAATTTAGGATTTAAATTTTCTTTTTATGAATCTTTTGGAATTGGCTTAACCTTTACTAGATTTTTCATGGATTCAGTCACACTTTTTTCATCGAAGAATTAAACTATTTGTTGAGTTTCAATTTCAATTATTTTATGTAGAAATTGTTTTAACTTTGATTAAATTCTTCATAGATCCAGTCATGATTCTTCTATCGAATGATTGAACTATTTGTTGAATTTTAATCTCAATTTTACTTTATTGGTGGATTGATTACTTTCTTATACTTGACATATGGTCGATTCTTGATCTTATTCCAATAAAAAGAGTGTGAATGTGTTATAGAAAGTTTAGATTATAGGACTACAATTGAATTAACGTCATATCTTCCAATTAAAGAATTGGGATGAATGCCTCTAATTGAGTTATAAGAATGAACAATTGATGAGATTGATTCAATCCAATTGAGGGAATTCCAATACTTCGCTACCTTAAACATTGATTTTAATTTCATTATTTCAAATATTGAATTCTTAATTTTATTCGAAAATTTTACTTCACAAAAGAGAGAACATCCATCATTTTTTATTCTTTGAGAATTTTTCCATCTCCATGTGGAATCAACACCCCAAAGCTATGCTATAACTACCACGTTATTCTTGGGACATAATCAAATTTTGGCGCCGTTGTCAGGGTAATCGTACAAAACACCAATGGATCGACTGAAAAGGGTGATACCGTTCCTTTACTCCTCTTTCATTAATTTAATTTTCTTATTTGTTATTTTTTTTATTCTCATATAGTTTATGTGCAGGGATCTAGGCGAGCAAGGAAGCTCTACCAAAGGACCTTTTCCAATGTTTGAATCACTTTCTAATCCTATCTTTCATACTACATCTATTGCCACGAGCACCACACTACACAACACTATAACTGATAGTGAACATGGTGATACGCCTTATAGGACTTTACATGATTTTCTTTACCTTACACGCGCGTCCACACCATCATGCATCATGTTTCCACCTAATATGCCACGCATGAAACTTAAATCGGGAATGATTCAACTTCTTCCCACTTTTCATGGACTCAAAAATGAAAATTCATGCATGCATATTAGGGAATTTGAGGAGGTGGTCGCAACCTTCTACAATCAACATGGTACAACGAACGCAGTCGGACTAAAATTTTTCCCATTCACTTGAAGAACGAGCTGAATGCTGATTGTATTCGTTGAGATCACGGTTGATTGGCACTTAGGCTGAAATGACTCAAACATTCTTTAATAAATACCTTCCCCACCATAAAACTAGTGCTCTTAAGAAGCGGATTTCATCATTCACTCAAAAGGATAGTGAGACTTTATACTAAGCTTGGGAAAGATATAAAGAATTGCAAACCCTCTATCCCCACCATGGTTATGAGAGTTGGCGCATTGTGAGTTACTTTTATAAGGGATTAACACCTAGGGAACGTCAATTCGTAAAGATGATGAGTAACGGTGATTTCCTACAAAAAGATCCAGACGAGACTATAAAATATCTAGATGACCTAGCTGAAAAAGCTCATACTTGGACAGGACCTAGAGCCACTGATAGTACCAATAGGTTACGACCCACATGAAATCCCAATAGCACATGTATCTATCATCTTACGGAGAAGGATAACCTTAGAGCAAAAGTAGAAGCCCTGACTAGAGAACTAGAAATTCTACGTGCTAAAGACTAGAAATCTACACCGAATTTATCACGTGTTGAGTCTTGTGGACCCTATTTTTTGTGTAGTGGAAGTGATCATCCGACACAAGAGTGTTTTACTTTTATAGAGATGAAGGGGGCTTATGAGGAACACTGCAATGCCTTAAGCACGTATAATAAGCCTTACACTCCATGCTCTGGAACCTACAATCCAAGGTGGCAGAATCATCCCAATTTTAGCTGGAAATCTGAAAACCAGCAACCTACCTTAACGAATGGAACTTACTCTACACCTTCCTATCAATCTAGGTCCTCTAAAAACTCCTTAGAAGATACCCTACATGCATTTAAAAGACACAAAGTAAAACCAATACAAAATTTGAGATTATGATTACCCAAATTGTTGAGGAAAACAAGGAGATGAAAAATCATATGTCCAAATTAACAAATACTTTAGCTGTAGTGGAACGTGAAAAATTTTCAGCTCAAGTTCAACTAAATCCTAAAGAACAGCATATGGCACAAACCACAAGATCAGAAAAAACAACCTTAGGAAAGTGAATGCAATAACCACTCGATCGTGGAAAGTCATAGAACCAATCCCAAACCTAGGGAAAATGAAGATGAGTAGAGTAAGNTTTGAGATTATGATTACCCAAATTGTTGAGGAAAACAAGGAGATGAAAAATCATATGTCCAAATTAACAAATACTTTAGCTGTAGTGGAACGTGAAAAATTTTCAGCTCAAGTTCAACTAAATCCTAAAGAACAGCATATGGCACAAACCACAAGATCAGAAAAAACAACCTTAGGAAAGTGAATGCAATAACCACTCGATCGTGGAAAGTCATAGAACCAATCCCAAACCTAGGGAAAATGAAGATGAGTAGAGTAAGTCTGAAGAGAGTAGGCCGAGTGAAGAGGTAGTAGAGAATCCATCGAGAGTGCCTTTCCCTCAAGCTCTTAAGCCTACCCCGAAATTCGCTGGACGACATAGTGAAATTTTATATCACCTTAAGCAAGTAAAAATCAATCCCACTCTCTTGCATGTCATTTCACAGGTTCCTACATGTGCTAAAGTCCTTAAAAACTTGTGCACTGTGAAAAGGAAACATCATGTCAAGAAAATCGCTTTCTTGATCGAGCAAGTGAATGTGGTGATTGAGCAAAGTATCCTACCAAAATATAAGGACCTTGGTTGTCCTACTGTGTCTTGCATCATTGGAAACCATGAGTTTCCACAAGCTTTTTTTTTATTTAGGGCTAGTGTTAACATCATGCTTTATTCTGTTTACCTATAGTTAGGTTTAGGTAAGATAAAACCAACTTCTATGGTTTTACAACTAGCTGATCGGTCCACTATAAGACCTAGGAGAGTAGTTGAGGAT
>CAIGRK010142822.1:0-13266 GCA_903798315.1 Fraxinus greggii
TTTATTTAAGCTAAAAACAACTTTCCCAGGTAAGGTTAATCGGTGCAAGTCGTCCCTATTGTTTGGGCATGTTGCATTTTGAAGACCTATCATTTTCAACTTGACATTTTGATTATTGTTTCCACATTTCTTTGTTAAAGTAGAACCTATCGTCACTTTCTGTCCACTTTTACTGTAAAATAAGAGATTCCCTCTCAACTGTCCAATACTGGGGCCAAAATGCCAAGTTAATAATGATATAAGTCCTGCTAAAGCAACGTAACCAACGATTAGGGATCATTTGCTCCGATTAACCATTAAAATTAATAATAAGAAAACAAACAGACAAGGGTGTTTTTACAGTAGTAATTTAGCCTAAATATTAATAAATGAAACAACTTATTTTAAAAGCAAGCAATATACATTCTAGGTGCGCCAAGAAGAGCACATATCAAGATCATGCTCTGAACAATTTTTTGATATTTTAATAATTTTTTAAATTTAAAAATCAAGAAAAATTTGTAGCAATCTATGTTTAAAAATGTAAAACGCGACCAGGCAATAATGTCAAATTTCAAGCTTTTATGAGCTTATATGAACTTAGACGAAATTTAGATACAAAGAGCTTGTCTGAGATGGATTTTAATCCGATTTTAATTGAAAATATAGTCGTTATTGGGTCACACTCGTTTAATAAAAGTCAACAATAACGACTAATTTTTCAATTTTAATCCGATTTTAATCTCTACCGAACACGCACAAAATAATATAAAGTGTGACTAGATGATGAAATCAAACTTCGCATCTAATTGTGCTATTTGAGACTCTGGTATCAATACTCTCAAGTATCAACATATAATAGGTGTCGTATATATAATCCATGTATGACAGCTTTTTCGAATAATAAGTTTGGTGGGTCGCATAAAAATTTGTAGTTCAAGTCCATGTTTGGTACACGTTAAAATTTTCATTTTCATTCTTTTACTCATTTTCAATTACACATTTTTCAATAAAATAATATTTTTCATCACATCAATAACTTTTCTTTATTTTTCAACCACAAATTCTTCATCAATCTACTATTCCAAAATACATTCTTCCAAAATAATGTGGTTCAAACGCACCCCAAATATAGATAAAAGTTGTTGATTCAATAAATATATGATTAAAGTAAAAGTTTGATCAACTTATAATCTGAAATAAGCTTTGTCAACTCGATTATTTTGAAATTCAAATTGAGAAATAAAATAAGCCAATTGAGAAAAATATTAGGGACAAGTATAAGGCACCAATTTCAAAGGAGAAAAAGAGATAGGATCTACAAGTTCAGGGACAAATGTACAATTTCCCTATCTTTCAGAGTTCTTTAAATAATTAACATAAAATACAAACTGGACATGGAATAGAGCAATTTGCTCCCAGCTTTGAACTCCCGGCAAACTGGACATTGCAGTGTCCAGAATGCTATAATTTTTTCTCATCATTGCCGACATGAAAAATGCCGCCACCGCCACCGCCGCTGCCAGATATTTACATCCTTCTCAGAACCTCAGCCAATCACCAGACTACCACGCTGTGGCCAACTTCTATGCAGCGCAGCTCCAACTTTGCTTCCAGCATGGCTCCACCGCCTACTCTCTCGCCCCGGCCATTCATGCCCACATGATCACTTTTGGATTCAAGCCACAAGGCCACATCCTCAACCGTCTAATTGATTCCTACTGCAAATCTTTCAACTTCACCCACGCGAAACGGCTGTTCGATAAAATTCCCCAACCAGATATTGTTGCGAGAACCACTTTGATTTCTGCTTACTTTGCTTCTGGAGACCCCAAGTTTGCACGTGATATATTTGATAAAACGCCATTAAGAATTCGTGATACTATTTGTTTCAATGCCATGATAACTGGCTATTCGCATAACAATGACGGGCACGCTGCTATTCAGATATTTAATGAAATGAGGCGGAAGGGTTTTGAGCCCGATAATTTTACTTACACGAGTGTACTTGGTGCTTTGGCACTTATAGCTGATCACGAAAAGCACTGCCAGCAATTTCATTCTGCTGCTGCTAAGTCAGGAACCTTGTGGCTTACTTCAGTGGTGAATGCTCTCATATCAGTTTATGTAAAGTGTGCTTCCTCACCATTGGCGTCTTCTTCTTTGCTGATGAGTTCAGCAAGAAAGTTATTTAATGAGATGCCTGTGAAAGACGAGTTGTCATGGACAACAATCATCACAGGGTATGTGAAGAATGATGATCTCGAGGCAGCTCAGCAAGTTTTCGATGGGATGGAGGAGAAACTTGTGGTTGCATGGAATGCAATGATTTCTGGGTATTCGCACAAGGGCTTTGTGTCTCAAGTGTTTGAAATGTTTAGGAAGATGCATTCTTTGGGGATTAAACATGACGAATTTACCTATACAAATGTGCTCAGTGCCTGTGCTGATGCTGGATTCTTTCTTCATGGTAAGCAGGTTCATGCTTATATTATCCGCACAGAGTCAAACTCTATAAGGGAATTTCCTGTGTCTGTGAATAATGCATTGATTACATTGTATTGGAAATGTCGTAAGATTGACCAAGCAAAGACAATTTTTGATAAAATTTTGGGCAAGGACCTTGTTTCATGGAATGCAATTTTATCAGCATTCGTGAGTGCAGGAAGGATACCTGAAGCCAAATCCTTTTTCAATGAGATGCCAAATAAGAGTCTGTTGTCATGGACTGTTATGATATCGGGTTTTGCACAATATGGGATTGCAGAAGAAGCATTGAAGCTTTTCAATCAAATGAAAACAAGTGGGCTTGAACCTTGTGACTATGCATTTGCAGGAGCCATTACTTCTTGTGCTGTACTTGCAGCACTGGAGCAAGGGCGCCAGCTCCATGCTCAGCTTGTCCGGCTGGGTTATGATTCAAGCCTCTCTGCTGGAAATTCTTTAATAACAATGTATGCACGATGTGGTGTCATTGAGGCAGCACACTGTGTGTTTCTTACCATGCCTTGTTTGGATTCTGTGTCGTGGAATGCAATGATAGCCGCCCTTGGGCAGCATGGACATGGTTTCGAAGCACTAAAACTTTATGAAGATATGTTAAAAGAAGAGATTTTGCCAGATCGGATAACATTCCTCACTGTTCTCTCTGCTTGTAGTCATGCGGGTCTAGTTGAACAAGGATGGCACTACTTTGACTCGATGCACGGTAAGTATGGAATACAGCCAGGAGAAGATCATTATGCCAGATTAATTGATTTACTGTGCAGAGCTGGAAAATTATCAGAAGCAAAAAATGTGATACAGACTATGCCATTTGAGCCTGGAGCACCTGTCTGGGAAGCTCTACTTGCTGGTTGTCGGCTTCATGGAAACATTGATTTGGGGGTCCACGCTGCAGAACAGCTCTTTGAGCTCATTCCGCAACATGATGGAACATATATCCTTTTGGCCAATATGTTTGCCACTGCTGGCCGGTGGAATGATGTTGCCAGAGTACGGAAATTTATGAGGGATCGAGGGGTTAAGAAAGAGCCAGCTTGTAGTTGGATCGATGTTGAAAACAATGTCCATGTATTTTTAGTTGATGACACTGTGCATCCTGAGGTGCAAGCAGTTTACAATTATCTGAAAGAATTAGTACCAAAGCTCAGGCAATTGGGATATGTTCCAGACACAAAGTATGTGTTGCATGATATGGAATCTGAGCAAAAAGAGTATGCTTTGTCCACTCATAGTGAGAAGCTTGCAGTTGTTTTTGGACTCCTAAAACTTCCCCATGGAGCTACAATTAGAGTCTTCAAGAACCTTCGAATCTGTGGGGACTGCCACAATGCATTCAAGTTCATGTCTAAAGCAGAGGCTAGAGAGATTATTGTCAGAGATGGAAAGAGGTTCCACCATTTCAGGGATGGTGAATGCTCCTGTCTTAATTACTGGTGAACGGAGACGTTATAACTGTATCTTCTGCCTAGATTCTCGTGGTTCAATCAGATAACTGATTTTGTGTTATCCTATCTGGAAGTCTGTAGTGGCTCATAGGAAGCATCATCTAGATAACCAATGTTGTGAAAAGTCATTAAAGGTAATTTGCTTTGCTTTCTTGGTTCTCCCTTCCCCGTCGGCAAAATAAGAACAACAAAACCACTCCTGCCCCTGGAAAAGGAAAGCTAGCGGAGGAAAACTGTGTTTTTCTACTGCACTTGTTTCCAAACCTGAAGCTTCACTTGATCTATGCAGCTTCTGTCTTTCACTCAATCCATTAGTTTGACTCCCAATACCTTAGAAAAGCTCTTTAACCTGGCTCAAATGAAAGTCAGTATGTGCATAAATTGGCCACCTTCTTATCCTCAACTTTAATGTCATTAAATAATGTTACAGTTCCTCCCTCGTCCTGAATTTTCTATCTCATACCAAGTATCCCAATTCCAAGATATATGAATTCAATTATTTAAATGTAAAATGGGAATATTCTCATTTGTTATTTTTTAATCATCGTTTGCTTTGCTTGTTTCCTCCGGGTCGAGACAGAGAAACTTGCTCCACTTGTGGAGTCAGAATACATGCACTCTGTAAAACATGCCTTTTTCATCCAGAATTAGATGATCCAGCTTAGGTATCCAAGCATAGACATTTTTTATTTTTATGGCAATGTGAAACTGAAATTTGAAATAGTGTTGTTCGTAATAACTTTTTGCTTCTCTTTACTGTCCAGATCGAGGAAGATAAGAGAGACTTTTTAATCTTCTTGTGGAATGAGAATACTACATAAACAAGTGGTAAGTTGTCATATATGCCGTTATTGTATGGCTCCTCGCTGGATTACCATTCATTTTTGCTGACTTAAGCTGCATTAATCCTCTTATCAGTTGTTTTTATTTTCAAATTTCAAAATGACTCGAAAAATATAATGAACTGGAATATTATATGTTAAGCTTCAATTTTTTCGTAGACTACACAATTGATGTCTTCTGTCTGTATACTTTGTTAGTTTGGCTATTCTTCTTTGTTCAATCAAGTGAAATTTCTCCTCGTGAAGATAATTAGACCCCTGTATGAGCCTCATTTTTTAGAACTTATAAATCCCCAAACTCATTTTAACCACACATTCTCCCAATAAAATAATTTTGTATGTAAACCTAAAACTTTTTCCTACTTTTAACCATACATTCTTTTTCAAAAAAAGTCACTTTTTACAAAATCTATTCTAAAAAAAAATGAGTCTGAAACAAGGGTTAAGTGATACACAGTAAGAGCTAAACACAAGGAAATATTGCAACTGTAGATGAAAAAGTAGAGCTATCAATTTGAGATGAAAACTTAGAGCCATCAATTTTAAAGTTTAACACATACTTGCATTTACCAATCTTCTCTGGATCGTCAAACTGGTAACACTAGAAGAGCATTTTAATGGTATTCAATTGTCACAAATACGTAAAGGCCTTATTTTAGTCCTCAAATGAAAGGAAAATACTTTACCTACCAAAAGTTTCTGACTGAAAACATCCACCAACTGGCATGGTAGTGGTTTGTTGTGGTGAATAGAATTTTATTTTTTTTTTCTCTTCACTATTTTCTGCATAAAAATTAGGAATAGAAGAGTGGGTTGTGGAGTGCCTTTTCAAGCTTATAAGATGGTCATACATTATTTGTATCCATAAATTTTGTAGGACCCATTTTTTATAATCTACAAAAAACTTTATCAAAAATACAATAAGAGGCCTGGCTTTCCCCTTAGCTTTACTTTCTATATTCAATATATGGATTCGTAAAAATCATGAGACAGGAATTTCTTTTGTCATATTCATAGATAAATACTTCTTTGTTGATAGTGACGAAATTGCAGGATACAGGGATTCCAAGTTTCATGATCAACTGCAGAACTACTTGTAAAGTGTAAGGTCTCCTCTCCTCTTTGAGGTTAAACATTGAGAATACCTGATGAAAAGCTTGCTTTGATAGTTCAGAGACCTAACAGATCAGCTTTGGGATTGTTGTATAATTATTTGGTGTACGATTTTGAAATGGTAGTATGTGCCCATCAGCCTGTCTTTTGAGTCTTGATGTCGTGTTAAGGTAGTAATACTGTGCATTTGAAGAGACCGCAATTTTCCAGATCTTGTCGAGTGCAGGATTGTGAACATGTAGCGAACAAGTTGAATGGTGCTAAAGAACATGATACATCATTCTAGTTATTTGGATGTGTATTATTCCGTTAATGAATGGGTATTTGACGAATAAGATATGGAAGAAGCCAAAACCAATACTTCAATGATTTTAGTGCTAATTTTTGTTTCCTCAAGAGAAACTAATCCTATGACATGGTGAATCCAGTAAGAAAATGATATTTCTTATCCATCATAGCTTCAACTTGGAATTGTCTTTGCCCCCAGCATCATGCATTTCACGTCCATTTCATAATAATATTTAGATTTCAATCAACTCATATATAAAATTCAATTTACACAATTAAATTTGTCAAAATACTAATAAATTATAGGTATGACATGCAACTCGATTTAGGGTTGAGTTGCCTAATGCAAAATTTATATTTAAAAGTAAACAACCACTCGGCTTCTAGTTATATTGATCAAATTGAATTGTTGAGTAAACAAAGCCAACTAAGATAACAATTAGGCCATGTTTGTTAGGAAGAATTTTCCATGAAAGTTATTTTAGGCCTTTTAGGCTGTTTGATAGAAAAAAAATTTAGACAATTGGTTTTCCAACTTATAATTCACGTGACCCAATTTTCATCATTTTCCTTGAATTAGTTTTTCTATGGGTTTGGTGATTTTTTTTTGTTTTTGAAACAAATTATATCCCCTTTGTAACAAATGATATTCCTTTAATGTATAATTTTTGTGGAAAACAACAAAAAATTCAAAATTTCAATATTTTTCAAGTAGAAAATTATACCAAAACAAGTTTTAGGCAATTCAATTATCTGTAATTCATTTTTTTCCATCCAAATTCCATTCTTGCAACCAAACGGACCCTCAGTTAAGTTCGGCTGAATTCAATTTTCATGATCTTTATCCACCGTTTGGTTCTCATTATTTGCCATTTTAATTTTTTGAATAGTATTTTTTTGAATAATGTGTGATTAAAAAAAGAAGAAAAATGTTTTAAATTTAAGTGTAATATTATTTTATTAGAGAATGTGTGGTTAATAGAAAGAGAGAAAAACAAATTATAATTTAAATGGGAGCCAAACAAGAGTTAAATTGTTTCATTACCCTTTAACCGAATACCATTTGGAACCTTGTCGATCACAACATGATCACGATCTAATGCTTTAATTGAATAAGAGGATGTTTGATTCCCATTTTTGAGAATACATTTTCTCCCTTCTATTTTAAATCACGTATTCTTCAATAAAATAATATTACACACAAATAAAAAAAATTCCTTCTTTTTTTAACCACGCATTTTTAATCAATTTACTATTTCAAAATGCATTATTAAAAAATAATGGGGCTCTAACACTCCCCAAGGGAACTCGAACATCCCCAATTATTTCAACTTACAAGGGTCCATATTGTGACCCTGTCTCAAATTGGTAAGTCAATAAGATTAAACTATTTGTACACCCAAAGTCACCTCGAAAAAAAGGTGTTGTCAGGATCAATATACCAAAATCTACCAATTCATATGGGTGGAAATCGATATGTCAAACTTTATATATATATGTAGCATGGTCCAATTGAAAAATGTTAAAGTTTGCATTATGCAATTCAATACGATTATTTTGAACTTTAACGACTTTCGCTTTTAATTTTTCAAGTATGAATAATGTTATTTAGTATCAATGGTATTAAAATATCAATCTAGGCAGTACTAATACGACATTAAACAAGAGATATAATTAAATGACTCACTTAATTACATATTTTATTGAACTTATCACATCACGTCACATAAATTGATGTTGTAGCACCATTGGTGCTAAATAACATTATTAGTGATTGTTCGGTAGAGATTAAAAATCAATTAACATTGAAAATATAGTCGTTATTGAGTCACACTCGTCTAATAAAAGTCAACAATAACGATTAATTTTTTATTTTAATTCAATTTTAATCTCTATCGAACACGTCCTTAATCTCATGATGTTCTAGGTTTCATTGAAAATAAAAAGAAATAAAAGTTACTTTTAAGTTTGCGTTATTTTCGAAATATGTGAAAATTAGTTATTGGGCACTTGGGGAGGCTAATTCTGGAATTTCACATGCTCTGCGCCTCAATATCCCATATGCGGGCGCCCTTGCCCTTTTCACTTTTCAGTGTTCAGTAGTGGCATTTTGAATTTCAAAAGATATTTTCACATTTTGAATTTCAAAAATGTTGCCGTTACCAAACGAGTGCAGAACCCCCAACGGCTATATATATACTCACATCCCAACTGGAAACAATATTTTCTTGTAATCTTGATCGATTTTTCACACAGAAAGGGAAAGAAAGAGGAGAGGAAAAATGGAGAAACCCAAATCTGCAATGGACGCATTTGAAAAATTGGAGAAAGTGGGAGAGGGGACTTATGGTAAAGTGTACAGAGCCAAGGAAAAGGCCACTGGGAAGATTGTGGCCCTCAAGAAAACTCGTCTCCATGAAGACGAAGAAGGCGTGCCCCCCACCACTCTTCGCGAGGTTTCCTTATTGCGAATGCTCTCAAGAGACCCTCATGTCGTCAAGTATAGATTTCATTTGCTATACTCCATTAATCCACTTTATTCAAGTTCTTGATTAATTATTGCATTTTATTTCGATTTCTCTATGTTTCCGAAATGATTTTCTAGCCGTTCTGGGTTAAATTATTTATTCGATTTTACCGAACAATCTTTAAAGGGTTTTCTTCAAATTTATTATTTTTTCCGTCTGTGGATTTTCTAGGGTTTTATGAGTTTTTGTACTGAATGATTTTATCGTTTTTCTTTTTCTTGATTCTAATCGTTCTGGGTCATCTTCTTATCACGCGTTCTTGAGGCTCTGATTTATTTTCTTGGGGTTTTTTTAGGGCTCTCTCCATTTTCGTCTTTGTTTAGATTTTGTTAAGACTCGAAAATAATATATATTCCTTGTTTTGTGCTAGAGCAATCTGCCTTAATTTTTGGATTAGGATTTCTTGATTCTGCTAATTGGTAGAGCAATCTGCCTTAATTTTTGGATTAGGATTTCTTGATTCTGCTAATTGGTTCTTGCGTTATATACATTTCATTTTTAGCTATGTTTACTATCTATGATTAATTAAGTTTAGTTTGGTTTAAGTTTTCATTAACGAACTATGTTTAGAGTTTTTAGGTGTTCTGTGTGGTTTCTCGTTGGATTGTTTTTATCGTGATATCTGTAGCCCTTTTGAATTTATACATCTTTTCTTGAATTGATCTGTTATATATTTCTCTTTAAACTACAATTCTACAGATTGTTGGATGTGAAACAAGGGCAGAACAAAGAAGGCAAGACAGTTCTCTATTTGGTGTTCGAGTACATGGACACCGACCTCAAGAAATACATTCGCAGCTTCCGTCATGTGGAAGGTAGCACGCCTACTACAGCTGTCAAGGTATAGATGGCTTATTTTGTTGGTTAAACTTGAAAATTTATCTATTCTGCATCTTAAATTTTTACTATTCACAATGCAGAGCTTGATGTATCAGCTTTGCAAGGGCGTTGCGTTTTGCCATGGTCACGGAGTGTTGCACAGGTGAATCTCGTGTTTTTCTTCTCTTCTGTATGTCCTCCATCTCGATGCTAAATCCATTTCTTGATTTTGTAATAATTCAGGGATCTTAAGCCCCACAATCTTCTGATGGATCGTAAGACAATGATGCTTAAAATAGCAGATCTTGGACTAGCCAGAGCGTTTACTGTGCCCATCAAAAAGTATACTCATGAGGTACTCTAAAATTTCTTTATTTCATCCTCTGCAATTAAATCATCAGCAATTATCGAGCAGTCGAGTAAATGGTTGACAATGTATCTTGTCTTACCAGATATTGACGCTTTGGTACCGAGCTCCAGAGGTTCTTCTGGGAGCTACACATTACTCGACTGCAGTCGACATGTGGTCTGTCGGCTGTATATTTGGTGAGTTTCTTAACGCTCTCCGTTCTTATTATCTATATTTCTCTTTGATCTTTGTACCATTAATCTCAGAGTTATTCAAGTATGCTAATTATAAAGTTTTGAATTTTAATTTCAGCTGAACTAGTTACGACGCAAGCTCTCTTCCCAGGAGATTCTGAGCTGCAACAGCTGCTCCACATTTTCAGATTGTTGGGGACCCCAAATGAAGAAGTTTGGCCTGGAGTGAGCAAGTTAGTAAACTGGCACGAATACCCTCAATGGAGCCCTCGGCCACTATCATCGGCGGTTCCTGGTCTGGATGAAGATGGGCTTAACCTGTTATCTGTAAGTTTTGCATACAACTTGGTCACTTGCTTAGAGACAAATGCACTGATTAACCTCCCAAAATTTTCAATTTTTCCAGGAAATGTTGCAATATGAACCATCAAAACGGATTTCAGCGAAGAAAGCTATGGAACATCCTTACTTTGACGGTCTTGACAAGTCCTCTCTCTAAAGAAATTAATCCAGAAGTACAACTGCTTTCCTCGAGCATTTCTTAATCATGTTTTCTGGCATATGTTAATGTTTGAACTTGTTGTTTGCTACTTTGATTGACCATTTAAACTTGAATGCTTTCCAAAACTGAAGTAGACGCTGTCACACTCTTCTTCTTATTGTCATTTTGCTGTTATTGTTCTTTTGCTGCTGCATTTTTATTTTACTTAACATATAAATGAGTTAAATATTTCATTGATCATTGTACTTACATCGTCGCGACTTAGCCACTAAACCCTACTAAGCTTCTCAATGGCCACCGGATTTAGCTCCGTTGCACTAAAATGGCCATTTCGTCTGTTTTTGTGTCTACGTGGAAGACGGAAATGTGAAGTGTGAGTTAAAGTTGTCCACATTTTAAGTGAGTCACACTGGTGGATGCCAAATCATCCAAACAAACCCTTACGAAAAATAAGGAACTGTAGCTCTAACCTCAAAACCAATTTCATTATGCACATCCCGATTTCAGCTGCGAATTGGGTTACATTAATAAGTAAAATTCATATCCTTCATTCTGCAGTAGACAATAAACATTCATTTTGAATCGGTTTGCGGTAGGTGAAATTGGCAACCAATGCGCACAGAAGGTCCACTTCCACTGAAGGTATTCCATGTTTGCGTTTAATTTTTATAAAATTGAAGGGCGTATCTGGGCAATGGAAGCTCTGGAACGGTGAATTTAGCCATATCCAGAACAAATTCCGCCATTGATGGCCGTGAAATCTTGTGGGGTGTCTTGATACCATGTTTGGTTTTTCCTTTTTAAAAAAAACGAAATAAGTGCTTATTTCTGTCTTTTTTTGGGCACCGACATACTGCAAATTGAAACAAGCTGCAAGGCCCTTTGGAGCGGATAATATGTTTGTTACGTTCATTTATTTAGAGATGACAATAGGGGCATGTGATGACATTAATTTCAAAATGAATTGCCAAAATTTAAACTCATTTCACAGAACAAAACTGGAGTGAAAGATCTTATCTTATAGTATAAATTTCAACGTTGGGGGACAAACCACGTCCTTAATTCTTTCACTTTGCAAATCCATCCATGATTATGAAACCAACTGATAATTTTACTTTTTATTTTTTTTTAAAAAGGATTATATTGTGACCTGCATCTTGAATTTCAAAAAATTCACCTCCTATTTGCCGTGCATGTGTTTGACATCCATTTTTGGAAATTATAAATTTAGGAATAGTGATTGATGGAAGAATGTGTGGTTAAAAAATAATAAAAAATTTTAAATTTGTGTGTATAATTTTATTCGTAGAATGTGTGATTATAATTAAGAAAGAAAAATTTTAGAAAAATTAATNAAAGAATTGTGACTTTAATATATTTAGAGCATGATTGTTTTCCTTTTTTATTGTAAGAATGCATTTTGGAATAATAGATTGATGGAGAATGTGTGGTTAAAAAATAATAAAAAATTTTAAATTTGTGTGTATAATTTTATTCGTAGAATGTGTGATTATAATTAAGAAAGAAAAATTTTAGAAAAATTAATGGGTGTCAAACACCTCACAATACATTTTTTAGCACAGTAAAATCACTAATTGACATTTGAAAAAGAAACTGACAGGGTTGAACAAAAACAATTTTTCCATTTGTACAGAAATATTTTCACGGAAAACCATCAAAATATTCACTATCAGTGGGTAGAGATGACAAAAAAATTCGACAAACCCGATTACCCACTTAATCGGGTAACGGTGCGGGGACGGGGAACGGGCGCCCCGTCAGTTTAATTTTTTTCCCTTTTTTTTTAGAATTTAATACTTTAAATGGAAAATTTCATTAATTCTAATAAAAAATGGCAACTAATATTATTTATCTCAATATAATGAACGTGGACAATAAAATAAATTATTAAAAACTTAAATAAAAATTAAATGGAGTAGTAAACGGGGCAAAGGCCGCCCCCACCCCGCCTTAATGGGTAACGGGGCGGGGAATTCCTTGGCGCCCTCGCCCCGCCCCGTTGCCCTCCCTATTAGTGAGCCCCACCGTGTATTTAAAAAAAACTGCGGGACACACACATGTGAGTGATCTAGTGAATTTCTGTTGATTTTACTTCTGTACATAATGCAAATCTCGAACAAAAATCAACCATCCACNCCTTTTTTTTTAGAATTTAATACTTTAAATGGAAAATTTCATTAATTCTAATAAAAAATGGCAACTAATATTATTTATCTCAATATAATGAACGTGGACAATAAAATAAATTATTAAAAACTTAAATAAAAATTAAATGGAGTAGTAAACGGGGCAAAGGCCGCCCCCACCCCGCCTTAATGGGTAACGGGGCGGGGAATTCCTTGGCGCCCTCGCCCCGCCCCGTTGCCCTCCCTATTAGTGAGCCCCACCGTGTATTTAAAAAAAACTGCGGGACACACACATGTGAGTGATCTAGTGAATTTCTGTTGATTTTACTTCTGTACATAATGCAAATCTCGAACAAAAATCAACCATCCACCCGTTTAAAATACTTATTTCCCAATTTGTCCCAAGTTGTGTTACGAGTAAAATTGGAAGTTACGCATTTCCTGTTAAAAAAATATATATCTTTTTGTCTAACATGAGTTTATCGAAAAGCAGATGCCTATTTTCTATTGTCGAAAATAAATTTGTGTTATCATAAAAAAATAAATAAATAAATA